>NQLW01000040.1:5025196-5046072 GCA_002312845.1 Kalanchoe fedtschenkoi | reverse complement strand
AAATTCACCATCGCTGGATTTTTCATCAACTTATTTTTTATTTAATTTTTTCAATATTTAAATTTTTTTATATTTATTTTTTTAAATTTTTTATATTTATTTTTATTTATTTGTCTATTATATTTGTAAATCAAAATTAGAAACTCATAATTATCTCACCTAAGGATGCACCTAAGGATGTACCTCAAATGAGTGGACATAAATTGTCCATAAGTTACGGGAAATGTGTTTACACCCGATCCATCCGCCAATATATATATATATATAGAGAAGGTACCTGTCGACCCGACGAATTCGGTTCGGTTTGTGAAAAATTAAAAGCCGAACCAAATTATTAGTCATCGGTTTTTTAAAAGTTGAAACCGTAATCAAAACATTAACATTTCAAACCGGACCGAACCGAACCGTTTCAAACCGAACAGTTTTTTAAAATTTCAAACCGAACCAACCAATTTTAAACCGAACCGACTGATTTCAAACTGAACCGAACCGAACCGATTCAATTCAGAGGGGCGACAGACACCTTAATATTATTATAGTACTAGGGAAGGTACCCGTCGACTCGACGGGTTCGGTTCGGTTCGGTTCGTGAAAATTAAATTCCGAATCAAATTATTAGTCATCGATTTTTTAAAATTTGAAACCGCAATCAAACTATTAACATTTCAAACCGGACCGAACCTACCCGTTTCAAACCAAACAATTTTTTAAAATTTCAAATCGAACCAAACTGACTGATTTCAAACCGAATTAATCGATTTCAAACCGAACCCGTTCGATTCGGGAGGGGATGATAACTGCCGGGAGCGCGACATCCTATAATGTTATTATATAAGATATATATATATATCACTATTAAATAACTGTCTAATTTTTAAATTTATTCACGAATGAAATCAAGTTGCTCGACTGTTTTATTAAGCAAACTCAATTACTCGATTTTTTGCTCGTTTTCACATAAACTCAGGATTCGAAATTACGTCCAGCAAAAACTGATTACGTGACCATTGGACAATCGACTCAGAACATAAATGAGTTTCCCTATACTGAAATGAAATATAAGAAAGCACCCCAAATGAATTAATTGAACGTCGTAGTTTCGCCGTGAGTAGTATTGGCTACTACTACGTACTTACGACTTCGTCCATATCATCGAACCCTAGTTTGAGTTCTTTTATTTTTTTAATTATTTTTTTTATTACGACGAACCCTTGGTTTTGAAAATCCATAAGACTGCTGCCGCCCTCTTCCAATTTCCCGAAAATTCACTCACCTGGAATCGCTCATCGCCGCAACTTAACTCATCGCCGAGCATCACGTAAGCCGCAACTAATCCATATTCAAGGCCACTGAAGATGAAGCCTTCTGGAAAGAGCAGGAGTCGGGATTCAAAACAACATAGTCTCAAGCCCAGGACGGCTGGCAACGTTAATAAGCGAAAAGGACGACCTCCACCTGCCGCCGGAAAACTTGAAGGCGGTGTTGATTTTGAGAAAAAGAAACGGTCTTTGGAGGTTCGTTTTGAAGACGACGTTCCCAGTTTTCCAAGAGGTAATGCATTGTTTTTCATGGTCTATTCTTTCGAGATAACAGAAAAAAAAAAGAGAAAGCTGGAAGCAAACTAACCCAACTATTAACGAGTTATCACGGTCGCGGTTTCTTTATCATTTTTTGGTTTGAACTGATTACCAAAAAAATTGATTGCTTTGTGGTTGTGCTAGGTGGAGGGAAATCTGTTGCCACAGAAGAAGAAATAGATGAGGTCGAAGCTGAGTATGAAGCTGACCAAATTAGAAAATACACTAAAAAGAAACACACTAAAAAGCAGAACAAGAGCCAGGATGAGGAGGATGATATGGGCTCACTCTTTGGTGATACAATTGTTGGAAAACTACCCAGGTTTGCTAACAGGATTACCCTTAAGGTATTACCCTGACTTGAAGTACTACTGCTTTGGGTAGTTTGAAAATACAGTAATACTGTAGCTGCTTTTGCATTTTGACATTGTCTCTGTTAATTTGTTATTGAAAACGAAGTATTAAGAAGATACTAGATTTGAATTATCTCACCTCAAAATTAGTGGTTTTATAAGCATAGATTCATAAAAGCAATCAATGGATGACAGATGAAACTGGCCAATAGTTGAAGCATTGGGTTTTTTTGAAGGATCACCAGTGTTTTAAGGCTTTATATGGTATCTGACACCTCATTTAATGGCTCAAATACTTGTCTTTTGGTATTGAAAACGCTATTACATTTTCCATGTACAATCACCTGAGGTCTTTAATAACATATAAATGATGTTATTCTGTAAAAGATTCATTTATGTTGTCAGTATGCTTGCTTGACTTTCTTGTTCAACAGAATTTAGTATATTGATGCGCCATGAATTCTACAGGCCGATACTTATGTCATACATTTATCTGCAGAACATTTCTCCTGGAATGAAGCTTTGGGGATTCATTGCTGAAGTAAATGAGAAGGATCTAGCTATTAGCCTGCCAGGTGGCTTGCGTGGTTTGGTTCGGGCCTGTGACGCTTCCGATCTCATTCAGGATTTTAAGGACAAGGTGGTTAATGTAATCTTATGTCATTTTATTTTGTGTGTTGTTGCCAAATTACGTCATGTAATGTGCTCAAGTCTTCTTCACAATTCGTGCTACTATATCAGGATGCTGAAAGTTTTCTACCTAGCATGTTTGAAGTTGGCCAGCTAGTTTCCTGCATTGTATTGAAGTTCGATGATGAGAAAAAAGAAAAAGGAAAACGGAAAATCTGGCTTTCATTGCACCTGTCTCTATTGCACAAGGGTTTCACATTTGATGCTATTAATGAAGGAATGGTATGGTCACATATCAAAGAAAAGTCACGAGCCGTTCATTGATAATATCTGTATTTATGGATGTCTGTTCTTTGAATTATGTGTTCTTTTATATTTACAACATCTTTTTAAAGCGATGTACAACGGTAGACTTTGGCTCTTTGCAGTCAGAACTCAGAACATGATGTGTGTTCGTATTCATTTCCATGCGAAAGATTCTTTCTGTAATTTTGTATTCCCTATTAAATTTGACAACACACATTTGTAATTGGAAAAGTTGAATACTTGATTTTGATCCATTCAGTAGTTATTAAGTTAGTCTCTGCAAAGTCTTAAATGGTTTCATTAGACTAGAAACATGTGTTGTATTCTATAGTCAGGTTCTGAACAACTTGTCTATTTTATTTTCATAACCTCTGGAGCGAATTTCAAAGGTTTGCTTATGTTATTTATCAGTTTCTTGGAGCGTATGTGAAAAGCATTGAAGATCATGGTTATCTCCTTGACTTTGGTTTGCCATCCTTCACTGGATTCTTACCACGCACATGTTCTTCTGGTGAGTATAATGCAGCCTTGTCGTTTCATCTGGGCTAAACAATTGTATGACCGGATTTGTGAACCGAAAATGAAATTATGGTCCTGAGATATTTGCACCATCTCCACACATGAACTTTTATTCACAATGTAGTGGTAGATCACTATTCTTTTTGTTTGTATCTTTTATGTTTTAGTACAGTATATATGTTTATGTATGTTGCACAGAAACTCCGAGTAGGAGCTGTCTCTGTACCCGTTTCTAGAACGGAAACTCTAGAAACTTCTCCTTTAACTATAGCGACTTAATTTTACCAAATGTATGTTTGAAAAACCTTGAAAATTTGTTAGATATCTTTGTTGGATGTTTGTATATAATAGCTATAATATTGCTACCCATTTTTGCTCGTAACAACTAATTATTTGCAAAATTCTCAAACAATAAGCGAAAATATAGATTTTTAAGGAATTTAGTAGCCATATTTATGATGTACCCGTTTCCTAATAATTCTAAAATTCAGGTTTCCGTTATCTAGACCCGCGCCCTTTTATGTACATGTCCTCGTATCGTGCAACATATTGATGGTTCTTCCATCTAAGTTAACTTACAAAGAACAAAGTAATGATTCATGCAGCCCGGCAACTTGACTGTGTATATATATTCAATAGTTAAATAATTCTAAAATAGATTGGAAATCAGAGATGTAGTAAGTTGTTCACTTACAACTAGGTCTGTGTAGGAAACACGGGATCAAATAATGGAAGTGAGGTTCTTTTAATTTAACCTGCTTGTAGAGAGTAAACTATGCATCATGCCCTGAAGCTTTTGCAAGTTATGCCCAGTGTAAGTTCAGGGTACCATTTCCCTTCCAATCAGCCTGACTGAATCCATTTGTAAGAAGTATCATCTTGGCCATGTTTGACAAAGCCAACTTTTTCTAATATACCAAGGTTGCCAGCCTAACAGTTGGTCTACATAGGAAACTGACATGTAACCATAGCTTGTTGGGTCTAGCAGTGCATTTAGTTTCGATCACTATAATTTGAATCAAATGGGACTCGCCATTGGAAATTTTTTTGTTACTGTCCTGTCCTCTCTTTTGTTTTTCGTAGAAAGAGTTTCTTGGAGATTATTGCTTTTACTTGATGTGCCTTGTACTCTAGTTACAAACTTTTGTTTATATCATTGTATAATTTGTTTATTTGTCAGACGTTTTATCTGAACTTTGTTTGGACACTTAGCAATCTCGTTTTCACAGATAAGGGGGAGATTAATCTGAAATTTCGTCAACTAGTGCATGGCATCGTTCGCAGCATTGATAAAGTTCGAAGAGTTATTCATCTTAATGCAGATCCTGATACATTATCCAAAAGTGTGGTAATGCTTCAAGTCCTCTATGTTTTTGCCTTAAAACAGTTGAACCAGTCTCAAAGTTTTCTACTTTATCGCAGATCAAGGACAATAAGGGGGTTTCGTTCGATCTTCTCGTCCCAGGAATGTTGGTTAACGCTAGAGTTAAATCGACCCTTGAAAATGGTATCATGCTGTCATTTTTGACACACTTCACAGGAACCGTAAGTTTGGTTCTCATTTTTATCATTTTTATTGTTTTCAGTTCTTCGGGTATGGAAAACAAGTGGAATTTCAAATTTGTACTCCTTGTATCCTTACAGGCTGACTTGTTTCATTTACAAAACCCTTTTGCAACTGCAAATTGGAAAGATAACTACACTACCAACAAGAAGGTATGCCAGTATATTTGTAGCTAGGATATATACAAGGACTCTTTGCTAATTCTATAAATGCGATTGTTCAATTGGAGTAACCCCTTGCGCGTAGATCTGTTTATTTACCTTGGTTCTAATACTTTGCATTTTCAGGTTAATGCTCGCATTTTGTTCACTGATCCAACAACTAGAGCTGTCGGCCTGACTCTTAATCCACATCTTGTACATAGCATGGCTCCCGAAGCGGTTAGTTTCCGGTTCTTTTATATCCTATGTGTTTGAATGTTTGTTTCATGCTTTCTCAAAGTTTCTTGCAAGTCCTACATTCATCACTATTTTGTTTGCATATTTTAGTTACATAATTGTGGAAACTGGTTAGCATATTTTATTTGATGTCGTTTTCTTCATTAATCTCAAATTCATGCTTACAATTTTAACTGGTGCTAACAGTCAAAAGATACTTGCCTCAAACTAGGTGCACTGTACAGAATTGTCTAACCGTTAACGATTTCATTATTTCTGGTGAATTGCCTTGCACAATAATTAAATTTTGCAATTCCAGCTCTCCGTAGCATTGGTTGTGAATGTTTGAATTTATTTCTGTGGTTTTCAGAATGTGAAGATTGGGGATATATATGACTGCGCAAAGGTGGTCAGAGTGGATAGGGGTCTGGGTCTTCTGCTTGAAATTCCATCTGCCCCCACATCAGTTCCAGCATATGTTGGGGTATCTTTGTCTTGTGTTTTAGCTACATAACTGTCTTTATTTATTTGTTTGTATATTTTTGTTACCTTGCTTGGTTTATTTTTTATTTAAAATGTGGTCTTGACTTCTATGTATGTTGCTTATAGATTCATGATCTGGCTGATGAAGAAGTAAAGAAAATGGAGAAAAAATTTAAAGAGAGCAGTCTTGTTCGAGCTCGCATCATAGGATTCAGACACCTGGATGGTCTTGCTACTGCCACTCTAAAGGTTTTTTTTATGTTATTATACTCTTTTATTGGGAGACATATTTCATATTTATTAAATTAGGATCTAGTGCTTCTGTTTTCATTTTCTTCTGATGTAGTTTGTCCGTGTTATGAGCTTCACTCTTCATCTTGTTTTTGCACCACATTATACTTAAGGTATTTTGGATTTCAGTTATGAACTAAAGGGTTGGAGATCCAGTGGTGTCCTTATATTCATTTTGATTTTGACATACCGTTTTCTAAAATTTTAAACAACTTGCTTTCCGAGAATAATAATGTGGTTACTAGTTACTTAATCTAATTTTGCTGAAAAATAATGAGTTAAAGTAGCTGAATCTCATATCACCGCTTGACAGGCAGAGGGTTTCATTACAATTAACTTTGTTTTGACGCTTATTGTATTTTAGTAATTCGTTGTATTTTAGTAATTCGGTTCTTGTCACATTGTTTCTAGGACTTGGCCCAAATCTTACATTAGTTATACTTGCCATGACTTGCTAACACATCCTAGAAATTTATTATCCAGCATGTCAATTTGATATGATTAGGTTATGAGATAATATAAATGAAGTTACTAAACATATTCACAGTATCTGATTCTTCTGAAATTGTTATCTATGATATATATTGTGTGGCACAGGTTGATAAAACATGTTGCATATTAATAGAAAGTGCTTATCCTGTTGGTGGATCACTAATATATTGTGTTCTTCGTTATCTTCATTCCTGATGTTTTCTGATGGATTGAGCAGGAAAGTGTACTAGAGGGTTCCGTTTTCACCCATTCAGATGTCAAGCCTGGAATGTTGGTGAGAGCTAAAGTAATTGCGTTGGATACCTTTGGTGCTCTTGTACAATTGTCAAGTGGTGTCAAAGCACTTTGCCCTCTTCCTCACATGTCTGAGTTTGATGTAGCGAGGCCTGGAAAGAAGTTTAAGGTCATCAGCGCAGTGCCTTTTATGCTTCATTTTTTGTGTTTTTTGTAGTTTCTCGTGACTTACTGAAAGAATTGATGGCTTGCATTGGTTCAAATGGATAAACAGTATGAACAGGGCAATCACTTGACTAAATACACACATTTTTGAGTTAACTATAAATGCAATGCACTATATAGCAAATTACAACTGCGGCATCCACAAAACAAGCTCCATGTTAATCACTCAACGGCTGATTCTCTTAAACTTCCTAACTTGCAGGTTGGAGCAGATATGTTGTTTCGCGTGCTTGGTTGCAAGTCCAAAAGAATAACTGTGACACACAAGAGAACACTTGTAAACTCTTCATCACTATTTGATTATCAACTATTGTTGCATCTCGGATACTTCTGTTTTGAGGTTCACTCTTACATTGTTTGCATCCATGGTATTTTTTTACTTGCAATTTAGATTTGGAAATTGATCATTGTGTTTTGAGTTTTGACCCTATAAGTAACTTGAAGGTTCTCTTCCAACTTGTGTGAGACTGTAATATAATGCAAAACAGACTCATCAGCTGAACTTATGGAGGCATTGAATAATGATGAGGTGGTGCAGTTTAAAATTGTAGTTGAAGTTAGAATGGTTAGAACATGGTCATTTACATGATACAAATTCTTTCGTGGTTTAGCCTCGTAGAGTATCAACTTAATTCCTAATAAACTACTGGCTGATGTAGTTTCATAAGATGGTGAATTTTCATTTAGAAAATATAAAAAATGGCAGTGGCTGGAATGTGGGGAGCAGTTATACTCAACATTTATTTAGTCTTGAGTGGAAAACTTACAAGAAACTATGAAGTCATAATTTAACCACCAATGAGTCTCGTATCACACACCGGCTCACGGTGCTAAAATGGGAAAACAGGGGGTTCTCCGAAGCTTGAAAATTAATCAGATATGGGGACTTTTTGTGATGTCTGAGTAGGATTTTCAATTTGCTTTCTTTTTTATATTTTTTTCGCTAATCTTTAGGCTTAATTCCAAGTTATGTATCAGCTTAACTGATGGCCGCATACTCCTTTCTCTATTTTTTTGTGTCTCACTTACATTAAATATTTATTGTAACCGCTTGGATTTCAGGTTAAGTCAAAGCTTCACATACTTAGTTCATACGCCGATGCTTCTGCTGGGTTGGTAACACATGGGTGGATAACAAAGATCGAAAAGCATGGATGCTTTGTAAAATTTTACAATGGTGTTCAGGGTTTCGTCCCCAGGTTAGTTCTAGTTCGTTATGCAAGGTCAAATCTCCAAATATTTGCATGGCATATGACTCACAGATTTTCGGCTAAGGGTACTCTAGAATATTCAGCCTTCTGTACACTGTACCACAAAGCCTAGGCTTGAAAATGTTATAATAATGATGATTCTGTTAAGAGTGATGAAGAGATGTCATATTTAATAAGAACAAATCTCAACGTGATATCAGTTCATATGTCATAACTTGATCGGTTAGTTTTCTTGTGTAATAGTTCTTAAAAAGTATGGTTCAATTATTCCCAGAAGCATCTTGTGGCGGCCTGGCTAATTATAGACGTCTAGTTGTAGGTGGACAGCAGTGTACATCACATAGTGGCACGCTGAATAATTTGAACCAAAATTTGCAAGAGTGACACTCATCCAAAGCTTCATATTTTTTTCTCTTGTACACATGTAGTTCTTCTAGTTCAGTCTACTTAACGTCCTTCTCTAGGCACATTCTTTCAAAGCATTGTCTTACGCCATAGGTTCAAATGAGTAGGTATTTCTCTTTGTAAGCGAATAGTTTTTTTTCAGGGTTAGTCTTTCTCCCATATTCAGCTTAGGGCTTAGCATTGTTCTTCCTGTCACTTGTTGATTATTGGTCTGTGTTTTGACTTATCTCTCTATTACCATGGCTTATTAACACGTTTTCTCATATCAGGTCTGAACTAGGCTTGGATCCTGGATCTGAGGCAAGTTCCAGTTATCATGTTGGACAAGTTGTTAAATGCAGGGTAGTAAGTGCTGTTCCAGCTTCGCATCGGTTGAATCTGAGTTTTATTATAAAGCCTTTAAGGTTTGTTTTGATTTCAACGTCTTTCATAGCTGGTATATTTATCTTTTTAGTACTTCCAGTGCCAGTAAGGGACCTGAAGCAAGAATGGTGGTCGTTGATCTTTACATTTTCTGTTCTGGGTTTTTTGAAACATCTTTCTCAGCCATCTATGAAGAATTGAACCTAGGGTCTGGAAATAACTCACAGCATTTTCAACTTGAAATCTATTGAATGTTGATATTGTTGTTGAAGGCCAAGTAAAGGTTTCATGAATATTAGACTTGTTTCCGAGCAATGTTGCTGGTAAAGTTTTTTACGCCTTAATAACTATTGATGAAAGCAATTGGATCTGATCAATGTCTAAGTAATGCAAGTGCAATGAAACCTTCAATCTATGTTGCACGTATATGGGAATATCAAATGGATGTGAATATGTGAAACGGGATATTTAGAAATATTAATGAACGGACATGACACAGAAACCACTACTAAATTTCTCGAAAGTCTATTAGTTTTAGTTATTGGAAAAATTCATAAGTAATTAGTTAGAACATGTAGTTTTTTAATTAGTGAAAATGACTGACTAATTTTACCCTTAATATAATCAAAACCTGAACACTAAAATTCAATAGCAGGAACAAAACAATTTTATGAGCGAATTTAAAATAGGAATATTACTGGGCTCTTAGAATATGCTTGCATCATATCATTAGATAGCCTATCTCTCTAGCCATAATGGATAAGGTAGTATATTGTTTGAGTTGAACTATATTTTCCTTTTTCTGAATGAAAGCACCATCTTTCTCAAAAAAAAATAACCAGCAAACATATCTATGCAAATTTTAAGGATTTTTCCAAGCAGTAATTTTTAAACGCTAAAAATTTCAGAGAAGTTTCTGTAAGTTTCTGGAGTCTCCTTTTCTAGAAACAAGTACGGCTATGATGATACGATACCCTCTCAAAGTTTATTTGCAACACACCCTTCAATTCAAACATATGAGAAACACAATATATAATGGAAGCCTTTGCATCAAAATGGGACAGTGATTTTTTTTTAAGAATAGTAGATATTAGGGATAGCATTCAAGGGTATAATTTATTTGTTAGCTGTTTTGTATCAAATGATGTTCAAGTAGGTTAATGAATGACTCATCATCAAATACTTAGAAACCTATATAGTATGTGTTAATTCTGTTGTGTTCTGGATGCTATTGATGAGGCAGAGATACCAGATGGAAGGTTACAAGCTGAGTGGTCTAGGAATACTTCTTCTTATATCTTGCTTTAGCTCTTACTTTACAACTAACTAGGCCATTGTTCAATTAACCTATTAGACATATAATCCTGATTCAGGATAGGCATGGCGCATTGTTTTTTATTCATAAAAGGTGCCACCTTATATGGATTTTATCAGGCCACCAAATGAATTAGTGTTGGTATGTAGTACCACTTTAAAACATGTTATTTTCATCTGTTTTGTGAGCTTTTAGCTTTTTTATTTTAAACATGGATTCCGATGTTGTGATGTTTGCTGGCTGATATCTGGAATGCTATGCTAACCAAGAACAATTTTTGGGATGTAGTAAATCAGCTGATGATATGGTCAAGCTTGGCAGCCTTGTATCTGGAGTTGTTGAAAAGGTGACTTCAGAATCTGTAGTTGTGTCTGTGAAGAGCGAAGGGTATTTGAAGGGCTCAATTCTCACAGAACATTTGTCTGATCACAGAGGTATATGACTTCTTCTACTAATAAATGCCTGTAGTTCAGGTGCTTCAGGCTCATTACATGATTCACTTGTCCGCAGGTCTTGGTGATTTGATGAAGTCAGCTTTGAAGCCTGGATATGAGTTTGATAAATTGCTTGTATTAGGTACTATTTATGCATTTTTCCTTTTATTCTTGCTATTTATTTATGGGTAACTGTCGGGTTTTTTAATCTGCTGAGGGGACTTTTTACCCGACTTTCGTACTTTTTGATAATAAATGTTGGTGTCAGACTGTCAGTGGTCCGGATACCTATTAGTGGATTAAGCTGCATGATCTGATCTTTCAAACAGTGATATAGTTTTGTTGTCTCACTCGCTTCTAATCTATATGCTGCTTTTAGTTGTGGGATTTTATTTTATTCCGATCTAACATATCTTGCTTTTACATGGGAGTTCAACAGTGACATAACTATCCTCCCACCAACCCTTGTTTTGTTATAAATTGTAAAGCATAAAGTTCTGTCTTGTTTCAATTCCCTGTCCCTCCCCATCCACCGTTTTCTCTCCCTAGTATTTCCACAAGTTTGTAAGTGGAGCGGTTCTAGTAGCATTTTCCCTTGAAGAATGTCTGTTGTCACTGAATACAAGTATGGCTTTTCTCAACTAATTTTATAGTTCTTCATCTTCGCACTTCCTTTGTCAATTTGGCAGATGTGGAGGGAAATAACCTAGTTCTAACAGCGAAACACTCTATGATCAACTCTGATACAAAACTCCCGTCCGAGCACTCTGACGTGCAACCAAATTCTGTAATCCATGTAAGCACATGCGTCCAGTATTAGCCTTATATTTGATCATGATTGCATCTGATTGGGTGTTAAGGGTGAAGTTTTTCATCTGCACCAGGGTTACATATGCAACATAATTGAAGCTGGGTGTTTTGTCCGTTTTCTTGGACGATTAACAGGGTTCGCTCCAAAAAGGAAGGTGGTTATCATGTGCCATTTCAACAATTTATGTTTTCAGGAGTATCTATTGTCTTCTTTTGCTAATTTAATCGTGTTCCTTCCCTCTTATTTAGGCTGTGGAGGATGAAAAAGTTGACTTGTCGGAAGTCTTTCATGTTGGACAATCTGTTCGCAGCAATATACTTGATGTTAGTAAAATACATGATACGGACAAGTCCAAACTGTGAACCTGCAAAATTGAATTGATTTTATTTTTTTTTCTTTTTTATATTTTAGGTTGCGAGCGACACGGGTAGAATTACACTTTCATTGAAGCAGTCATTTTGCTCATCAACCAATGCGTCATTCCTTAAAGAATATTTCATGACAGATGAGAAGGTAACACTACACAGTTCGCATTCGCCCACATGTGGGAAGGTCTGTTGAACTGGAAACCATTTGTTACTGCCTTGATGGTCGTCATTACGAGATTTCTATTTATACATGCTCCAGAGTGTATCAAGATGACCAACTTTAGACTGTTTCTTTGGTTGTGTTTGCTGGGTCTAATTTGAGAAGCATGTTCTAGTGTGCACAGTTTTGCACCCTGTTATTCATTATGACAACAGGCATGGATATGAGCATAATGTCTTTACAATGTGTTTGAGGATTGTGTATCTGGACTGGTGATACTCTTGATGCAGATGCAGATGCAGATATATATACCTGATATTAGATTGTTACACTTGAGGAGAAAAAGTTTTTTTATAATATTTCAACATTCTTCTGTTCATCCTCTGTGCCATTCAAACTGTTATATTGTTTCAGGTCGCAAAACTTCAGTTAGCAAACTCTGAGGGGGCTAATCTGAATTGGGTTGATGATTTTCCAATTGGTAATGTCATAGAAGGAACAGTTCATGAAGTAAAGGACTTTGGAGTTGTTGTGAGATTCAAAAAGTACAGTGATGTTTATGGGTTTATAACACACTATCAGCGTAAGTATTGAGTGGTTACATAACTTGTTGCAATTCAATATGCTGGCATAGTCCAATGAATGACTCTGGCTTCTACAGTTGGTGGAAATTCTGCAATAAAAGACTCTCAGGTCCAAGCTGTGGTTCTTGACATTGCAATGGTTGAACATCTTGTTGATCTGTCTTTAAAGCCCGAGTTTATTAATAAAGTCAGTACAAAAGATCTGACTGGCCTAAAGCAGAAGGTATACTCGACTTGTTCTAGTCATTGAACGTGATTATTAATAAATACTTGTTCTTCTGACATGCGCATCCAATTAAACTGTGGAATTTTTTTGTTGATTAGATCAATGGACATTAATCAGTCACGCGATTGATTTCAATGTGGTTTCTTATTACATTTTTTTTTACCTTTTTCTGTGCTTGACTGACAATCCTGCTATTTTAGAAACGCAAAAGAGGAATTCAGAAAGATTTGCAATTACATCAGACTGTGAATGCAGTTGTTGAGATTGTCAAGGATAATTATTTGGTAAGTGATTGCTATGGATACTAAATGTGGTGCTTTGATAATTAATGACTTTATATTCAAGTAGCTTTGTCATCCAGGCGTTGTCACTTCCTGAATATGGTAATGCTATTGGATACGCATCAGTGATTGATTACAACACACAAAATCGTCCTAAGGATCATTTTGTTAATGGCCAGAGGTACCATTTGGATGTGGCGTCTTTTTATATTTTTACTAAGTGAATTTGCCTCTACAAATACACTGATAAATAGTGCTTCTGTCATTTTTCTTATTTTGTTTTTTATCTCGTGATACCAGTTATCATTCTTGGCTGTAAAATTTATTTGTGCATTTATGAATCTTTGCTCACTGAGTCTGTAATGTCTCCACTTGATATATGTGGCATTTACTGTGCAGTGTTGTTGCAACTATTATGGATCTTCCTGTTTCTTCAGAGTCTGGCAGACTGCTCTTGCTCCTTACTTCTATGAGTGAGACTTCCAATCCAAATAAGGCGAAACGAAGAACTAATTATGATACTGGGTCTATGGTACAGGCAGAGGTAATTTTGCTTCATCGAATACGTTGACAATTTATTTCAAGGCTCAACTAGTTACGCAATAATTTTTACAGATCACTGAAACAAAGCCCCTCGAATTAAGGGTGAAATTTGGATCTAATTTCCATGGAAGAATCCATATTACAGAGGTAAGTTGATGAATGATCTAACATCTATCTTCTACTACTTTTTACCTTATCTTTATTTCATTACAGATAACTGACGAAGAAGCATGTGAAAGCCCTTTTAGTAGCTTCAAAATCGGTCAAAGTATAACTGCGAGGATAGTTGGAAAGGTCAAAAAGGCAGACAACAGAAGAAGCAATTGCCAATGGGACCTTTCTCTGAAACCCTCGATTGTTACAGGTAGGCTAATAGTTTGTTTGAAATCAGCATATGTCTGGAAAAGGAGTGGTACGTAGTGTTGATCTGCTTTATACTCTTCATTATTGCGAAGAGCTAGCGTGCTAGTGCTTTTATTTTTTGTTCGAACCTAAGATGGGACTCAGCATATTCGATAACCAAACCTGAGACATGACATTATCATCTTTCAAGATGACAGTAGTTCTAAATACTTGGAGTAATTTCATATTTGAAGAATTACATTCATAGTTGCTGGATTTCTTGGATGATTGATTCAATCCATGTTGTGAACAGGATCTACTGATGAGTCAGTTGATTTAAAGACCGACATGTTTCATTTTTTGGTTGGACAACCTGTCAGTGGTTATGTATCCAAAGTGGATAGTGAATGGGTCTGGTTAACAGTATCAAGATGCGTGAATGCCCAAATATTTCGTCTGGATAGTTCAACAGAACCTACTGAATTACAAAATTTTGAGAAACGGTTTCATGTCGGTCAAGCTATTTCAGGTTATGTTTTGGCCATCAAACAGGAAAAGAAGCTTCTTCGGTTGGTGCCACGGGTGCTAAACATAGTAGATAACAATCCTGCTGGTGTGGATGTTTTGTCTAATGAAAACCTTACAGCCAACATACGGGAGGGAACTTTGGTTGGGGGAAGAATTTCACAAATCCTGCCTAATGTTGGAGGACTTTTAGTGCAAATTGGCCCTCATCTGTATGGAAAAGTTCATTATACTGAACTTACAGACATGTGGGTATCTGAACCGTTGTCAGGGTATCATGTGGGACAATTTGTGAGATGCATGGTTTTGGAAGTTAGTCTTTCAGGGAAAAATACCATACATGTTGATCTCTCTCTACGTTCATCATTAGTGGGCGATTGCAACCCTGGTCAAAATGTGCATGGGTAGGTTTCAGTTTTGAATTACAATTGAGTATTTATTTCATTCATGTTGTAATGTTGTAGTTTGTAATTCATTTTTGAATTACAATTGAGCAATACAGATAGTGATTGCCCCAGTGATGGTTCGCAGATGTAAAACCTCACGTTCCCTGATTTTGATCTTTACTGGTTTCAGTACAGTAAATTCTGATTTTAAGGGTGTGTTGTCAATAAATGGTTAACAAAATGTTCAGGTTGATTTTCGTGCGTTGATAGTTTATATGTTTTTAAATCATCCATTTGGAACTCTAATATAAATTTTTTTAAAATGGATTTCAGGCCATTTTCCAATACCCGCTTTGAAAGGATAGAGGATGTGCATCCTGATATGGCTGTGCAGGTATTTGGAAAATATCTCGCTTTTGATTCAGATGATTGTCTCTGCAAGACTTTAAGGCTCAGTTAATTTAAATGGAATATGTCTCTTTTACAACTGTCTCTCTTCTTACATTTTCAATTTTCGTCCGGCGTCCGATCTGATCTCATCAGTATTTGGAATTGTGGGCTCCATTGTGTGCCCATTCAGTTATTGTTGTTGCCAGTCTATTGCTCTTAAGATTATTTGTTCCCCAATGTGTTTATTTTATCTGTAATTGGCTATATCTGCAATTGGACTCCTTTCCTAATAGCTTGAGTTCTTTCACCAGGGTTACGTCAAGAGTATAATGTCAAAAGGATGCTTTATCATGCTTTCAAGGAAATTTGATGCAAAGATTTTACTTTCAAATTTATCAGGCGGATTTGTTGAAGATCTCAATAAGGAGTTTCCTGTGGGTAAACTTGTAGCTGGAAGGTATCAGTATATTTACATGGACAATTGTTATAATCGCTATCATTACCCGATGTTTTTGCTCCTTTCCTTTTATTAGGTTAATCCAAAATAAACCAGCAGATTTATATTTTGTGAGCATATCTATCTGTTCTGGTGCTCAACATAGTTCATTTGACGACAAAACTGTTACTTTTGATCACAGGGTGATATCTGTGGAGCCGCTTGCTAAAAGAGTTGAAGTAACTTTGAAAACAACTGACACAGGCAGTGTAAAATCTGATACAAGCCATATATCCAGCTTGTCTACAGGGCAGATAATTTGCGGCGTCATCAAGCGAGTGGTACAATTTGGGTTATTTATCAGAATAGAGCGATCTAACTTGGTAAGTCTACAGTTCCATTCTGAGATGCATTCTCATGGGAGGTTCCGGTTTTGTTCCACTTAAGAAATGCATGGTTCGGATCTTGAACTGAAACCGTGTGTTATTGGTTTGATTTGGAACCGTTATTTAAACTTTGAACCATGAGCCATTGTCGTAAATGAGCAACACCATGTGGACCAGAATGGTGATATCTGATACCGAATATATTGGTTCTGTTTCGATTTGTAATTTTGAAGAACCGTGAACTGTCAGTCTGGAAACAGAATCATTGAGATGTCTAGGCATATGTTGTATTATACATCAGGACTATAATGGTTGTTGTAATAGTTAGTTCAGGCTGCGGAACCGTACTGCATTATATGATTGGACTGACTACTACATAGCCATGTTTTTCCTTTCTAGTATAAGCATGGGTGTCTACTGTAGGATTTGGCTGATGAAAACTACTTTTCTTTGGCAAAAGATGACGGTATCAAGTTTGGCTGTGTTTTTACCCCACTGAAAACTGGTTGCTGTAAATGGAGTGTTCCTGAATACACTTGTGTTAACTTTGTGTATCTTTTTAGTTTTCTTCTTCAAAAGTTGAGTTGATCTTTATATAACACTTATTTATTTGTATAGGTTGGACTATGCCATGTTTCAGAAATTTCAGATGATCTAATTGACAATCCTGAAACCATTTACAAAGCCGGGGATGTGGTTAGAGCCAAGATATTAAAGGTACAATTCCAAGATTCCTCTTTCTGTATAGTAGTATAATGTGGAATATGCATGCCATTTTAATAGATTTGTGACGAAGTATATTTAATGTCATATCATTACATTGGACATCGTGTAACTTGTTTACCATTACCTTATTCCTTCTAAAATTGTATCCACAGGTGGATGTGGAAAGCCAGCGAATTTCTCTTGGGATGAAAAATTCATATTTTAAGCCATCCATTGAAGTGCCTCTTGGGGAAAGGAATCATGAAACAGTATCAAGAAATGATTCTGGCCTTGAGACCCAACTTGCGCTATCTCCAGAAATAAACTGTGATGAGAACTCAACTTTGCATATGGACTTTGAAATGCCAGAGCTTCCGACTTTTACAGAGGCTGAATCTCGGGCCTTTATCCCCCCTCTTGAAGTCACCCTTGAAGAAATGGAGCACCCTGAAGAAGATAATATTTTGAATTCTAATGACAGCAATATGAATGAAGTAAACCTTACAAGTAACAAGGTCAAAAGGGTGAACAAAAAGAAGGCCAAAGAAGAAAGGTATCCTCGGACCTTGTTGTGATATAAGGAATTTTTACTCATGGGTTGCTGTATAAAAGGTTCTCTTGGAACTTCAGGGAAAGGGAAATTAGTGCTGCAGAAGAAAAACAATTGGAAGGCGACATTCCAAGGACCAGTGATGACTACGAGAAACTTGTTAGAGTTTCACCTAGTAGCAGCATTGTCTGGATTAACTACATCAAATTTTTTATTGATATGGGAGATATTGAGAAAGCCCGTTCAGTTGCCGAAAGGTGTCTCTCTGCTGCCTTTTCCATTTCTTTTTTTTTTTTAACCAGTGATGTATTTTGGCTTAGTAATTGTTCTTTTATTTTGTAAGGGCTGTGCGAACGATAAACTACCGGGAAGAGACCGAAACATTAAATGCTTGGGTGGCATATATCAATTTAGAAAACAAATTTGGAAATCCTCCTGAGGCAAGCAAATTTATCCAATTTGTACAACATGTTGACGAATCATCATACATGAGAGATTTCATTAGTACTCTTAATTGTAACAGGAGGCTGTCCAAAGAGTATTTGAGAGAGCTTTACAGCATTGTGATCCAGAAAAGCTTCATCTTGCACTGTTTGATGTATATGAACGGACAGGGCAGTCTACCCTTGCGAATGAGCTGATTGATAAAATGACCAAGAAGCTGTTCAAAAAGTCTAGTGAGGTATGATTGTTGTTAGGACCCCTTGAATTGTTGTGTTCACAAGTGAACTAAAGATGTATTTATTTTATCCTCAGGTGTGGCTGAGACGTGTGAGATGGTTCTTAAAACAACATCCAGAGGGATCTAAAGATGTTGTGAGTCGTGCCTTACTATCCCTTCCACGTGAAAAGCATATTGATTTCATCTCTAAGGCTGCAATCCTCGAGTATAAATTGGGTAGTCCGGATAGCGGGCGGTTCTTTTTTGAAGGGATCTTGAAAGAATACCCCAAAAGAACTGACTTATGGAGTGTTTACCTAGATCAAGTAAAGAATCGAAACTGGTGTGGTTCCATCTGTTATATGTCATTACTGATACCTAAGAAATATCCAATTGTTTTGACAGGAGATTCGCCTGGGTGATGCGGATATAATACGTGCACTGTTTGAGCGGGCCATAAGTTTGAGTCTTAAAGTTGAAAAAATGAAGGTTTGTAATTTCTTTCTTCTGCTCCCTGTCACTTGTAGATATTTTGTTCGCCCACCGTTTTTGTATTTTCCTCTTTTACTCTTAGAGTCCCTCATTTTGGAACTTGTGCAGTTTTTATTTAAGAAGTACCTCGAATATGAAAAATCCATGGGGGATGATGAAAGAATTGAGCATGTGAAGATGAAGGCAATGGAGTTTGTGGAAAGTCATGCTCAATGATAAATGCTAGACTTAATCGTTTCAATTCAGTGGAACTGAGCAATTAGGCTGGAGCGCAAATTTTTGACATTGGTAGAGGAAATGTATTGCATCAATTTGACAAGCACCGAAATGTACAATACAATCTATAGCCAGTCCCTCCCTCAGGAGTAGCTGGGCAGTTTTGTTTTGTTGCCCTTAGTTTTTTGACATATGAGCTATAGTGAGAGAATTGTTTAATATTGCTATACATAAAGTTATGATATCCAAATTCACCCTAAGCATCACCCTGGAACTAACATTTGAATGTTTCTAGACAGTCTTGTCCTAATTGTTCCATAATTTTAAGGTCAAAACACTTCACTGTAGTAAATTTTTTTTGAATTTAGGATATTTGATAAGTTGAATGGCTCATCGCAAAGATATTTTGGTTGGGAAAACTGGATGTTGGATGACAATTTATGAGGGATTAGGTAAATTGATGTCCTTTCACTTTTTATTATTTTTTGGAATGTTTTTAGCATTCAATTGTTTTGTGGTGCTAGGGTTTTCATATTTTTACTTTTTAGAGTCTGAGATTGTAGGGCTTACAGACACTTGGGGATTTTGAAATTTTTGAATTTTGACAGGGTATTATATTTTTAAGGAATTTGGGTTAATACCCTAACAAGTTGTGTTGGAGAATTCAACTATGTTATCTTATATCCAGTAATAATACTGTCCTTTTGAGATCATGTAAAGGATAATTCATTAGAAGATGGACGTTCTAGCTTGAAATGATATTCTTTTATAAAATTTTATTTTATTATATTTTTTATTTTGTTAGATTAAATTTATTAATAACTGTTCATTCGTTTGTCATATCATATGATGACGTTACCAATTTGTTGATCTTTTCTAGAATTTTATTGATCAACTTTAAATGAATTGAAATGATTGAGGTGTATATTTAATTTGAATGGAATGAATGACCAGTAGAATTCAGGTGTTTGTGTTTAGATACGATTAATATCTGTGTTTAATTAAACAATATTGTGTTAGTCTAGTGATTTTGAGTGTTGTTTAACAACATAAAGTGGATGTGTATATAACCAAGGATATGTTAAACGTGCGCATGAGTTTGCTCGCAATGAGTTTAATATTAACAAAGTGGAAGGAGTGTGCGGTTTCTGGTCTCGCAAAAAAATTATATAGAAAATTCTAGTTTAAATTGCATCTTTTTTTTTTTGGAAGATTAAGATTTTTATTCCAAAAAAGATGACAATGTACATCGAAGACAATCTTTACAACAAGGAATTGTTAAGTTCCAAATAGACTTTGCCAGTCAAAGCATGTCTACTCTATGACAGATAAGACCTGGAATGATCCATCTCCAACACGAAGTGTCTAGCACTATACCTCCGGAGGATAAATCCTCCCAACTCCTGGACTAACAATCCCCAAAAAGGACATACATTGAAGGAAATAGGATTTTTAGCCTCATATTCCACCTGCTTGCAGCAAAATCTGACTGTTTTGTCTAGGAGATACAAAATTAGGGCATATGCCCATCTTCTTTGCCCATGCTACATTTCTCTGTGTGAGTTTCATTCTAGTTATCTTCCCCAAAATCATATTCATTTCTTGAAGTGCTTCGATCTTCAATCTTTGTAAGTCTTTTACTTCATCTCTAAAGATCCTTGCATTTCGTTCTCTCCAAATGTGGTACACCACCAAATTCACCGCAGCTCTAGCAGCAATTTTCCTCATAGAAGAACCTGCAAGGGCCACGAATATGAAAGTTAGATTCATGTGGTTTTGGCCATTATTTTCTGAAATGTCCATTCTATCCAGTAAAAATACTAATAGATCTTTAGCTATCAGACATTCAAAAAATAAATGGTCACATGATTCATCTCGTTGGGCGCATAGGACACAAGATCCATCTGTTACAATGCCAAAAGTTAGCAATTTGTCTTTCGTATATAATTTGTTTTGACATGCCAGCCAAGAGATAAAAGCATGTTTAGGTAATGATAATTTATTCCAACACAAGTGAGCCTTGTCAAAATTTATC
>NQLW01000040.1:4935155-4996402 GCA_002312845.1 Kalanchoe fedtschenkoi | reverse complement strand
ATTCATGTGTGCAGCATAATAATGTCTAAGAATGCTATGAATATGTTTCTAAACTTTAGTTTTTTTGTGTTTTAATGTAGTAACTTTGTTGAACTCCGTATTTTGTCTGGCATACCAATGAACTTTGTTAGAGTGAACTATGAGTGTTTTTATTTTTTTTAAAATAAGAAAATTCTATTGCACAGAGCTGCGCAAAGTTCTACAAGACAGGGGCGAGCTAGGAAGCTCAACAGAAACGCACAACGCTACAAGCAAGAAGATTAGCTAGGAGCACTCGACAGACTAGAGCATAGCAACGTAAATTTGGCCTAAAGAGCTTATAATGAGGCCTAGGTATCCCGGACCGAGGAAACTTGCTCTAGAGAGTGAGCGAGGATGTGGACGTCCTTAAGGATTAGGAAAACGGTCCTTTGCAAGAGGTGTCTAGCCTCAAACCAAGCTCATAGGGCCAACTCGTCTTCTAGTAATGCCTGGGCGGGACTGTTACACTTAACTCGAATGATAGAAAAACTCAAAGTTTGGGGAATGTTAAAGAAGACTGCACGACCCGAGAAGGAAAGAGGGCCTAACAGGAACACTTCACAGCGGCAGAAGTAGGACAGGACATGGAATGAACTCAGCTAGCAAATTCGCATCAACATGCTTTGAGTGAATAGCTTCCATACTTATAACTACCAAATCTAGGTTGAGGTCGTCCGCTACTTCACCAATGATAGCCGTGGGCTTCTTTCCTTCCCCAAGCCTTTCTAGCAAAGTGAACTCTTGAAACCCACCTGTAACAAGTTTAATGAAGAAACATTGATCAGCACATGACCAGGATGTATGTCAAGTTTCAACTTACTCGGCCAATAAGAGTACAAGATATAAATAAACTGAAGAGAGGTGGAACCATACTCCGAAGATGAATAAGCCCAAAAGGGACAATGATAGTTTCTTCTATTCACTTTACGATTATATAGAATTGTGTCAAATGGATAGAACTATATTTAATTTTAATTTGCAGAATTATTCACATACTAAAACGGATCATCGAAGTTAGCAGGTTCATACTTCACCACTGTACAAGTTGGATAATGCAAGACATGACAAGATTAATAATAAAATCTGGATCAGACTAAAAAAGTAAAAATATACTAACCTTCAGACAAATGCCATCGGATGGTAGCGAGTTGGGTGTCATGCTCAGGTATTGAATCCTTCAGCTTCTCATCAATAACTACAAACGACAAAAGAAGGTTTGCATAATCCATAAAAAACCATTCAATTTTACATTTCAAATCAATAAAATGTATTGCCATCAATGAGTAACTCTGACTATGGACATAAATGACTGTAAACATTGGTCAGTGCACTTACTTACGACTGTTATATTCGCTCCATACTTTTTTGCCAAAGCAGCTGTGGTTGCGGCAGCCTGCGTAACAAGTACAGACAACAGTGCACGTAAAATAGTTACATTTTGAACTTCAGACTTCATTTGGAAAAGCAAAAGATAAGTGTCTTATGAGAGGAATTTTTGTAACACAAATATGCACGATTTAATGCAGCATAATGGAACTCCAAAAAACTTGTAGGTAGATATACGTATGTGATAAACCTATTGTGGTAAGTGTGTTTTCTGTTTGCTCATTCCAAGAGATAATCAACGTCCACTATGTTAATATGGACAATCTGTTATGTGCAAGAATTTTGTAGAAAATGAAGGATTGAGAAGTGAGGTTGAAGAGAAGAGTTGTAGAGAAAGGAAGACAATCAGAGTAGGAGAGGCAGAGATGACGATGAGAAACTCGGATTTATTCATTGCTTCATTACTTGTCTTCGTCTTAGTTTGAGTACAGAATATAAATAAACCAAACTGCTAAAATTACATTACAATCCTACTACTTTGCTAATATCTAATTAATACCCATAAATGATATCTATGTGACATTCCATCCTCCTTCGAAGAACCTTGTCCTCAAGGTTCAATCTTCTAGCATATTTGGTAGTTGAGGTGTATGCTTACCTCTTCCCTCTATCAAATGGATCATCAGGTGCAAGGTCCGGTGGTAATGGAGGAGGCTTATCCAACTCAAGATGTAAAAATTTACCATTCTTAGATCCTTGAGAGTAGGGTTGTCTCTCATTCAAACTCCAAGAGGCATCAACATGTGAGAAAAATACAACATAGACATTTTAACAAACGATTGGTGTGCCGAAAATTTTTAGGTCCTCAAGTCTTGAATAGAAGGTGGCATATATGGATTAGCATATTCTGCATTAATCAACTCAACCAAAAGAGGAATGTTGAGTTGATTACCTGGAACATCTGACTTTGTCTCCAAAGCTTGCACCAGTTTCTTTTCAAGTCACGTGTTCACATATTATTCAGTGGATTCCCCTTTAACCTCAACAGAAGAAAGAGGGTCCAGATTCCCTGTGTTGATACGCCGAGGTGTCATCTCTACGGGGTTTAAATTCTTGTGAGGAAGTGCCGCAAGCGATGCTGATTTGCTGCAGTCTGAAATCGTAGACTTCGTGTCGATAACTGCCTGATAAGTGGTGTCCGGGGCTTGTATTTGGCACGCACTGTCGATGACAGACGATTGAAGATTGTTCACCACGGTGGGTGGAGCGGCAAGTTGCGCAACCTGGGGTGTTCCCAGTGGCGAAGTTGCAATGAAGTTGTTGATCTTGAACAATTGCTTGAGGATTTCATGGAGCTGCTTCGAAATTAGGGTTTCCATCAGATCGAGGTCTATGCTCCGTTGTAGTCTAGTTGGCTAGGAACCCTGGGCTCTGATACCAAATTGTTATGTGCAAGAATTGTGTAGAAAAGGAAGGATTGAGGAGTGAGGTTAAAGAGAAGAGTTGTAGAGAAAGGAAGGCAATCAGAGTAGGAGAGGTAGAGATGACGATGAGAAACTAGGGTTTATTCACTGCTTCATTACTTGTCTTCGTCTTAGTTTGAGTATAGAATATAAATAAACCAAACTGCTAAAATTACATTACGATCCTACTACTTTGCTAATATCTAATTAATACCCATAAATAATATCTATGTGACACAATCGCTCCCTGCTACCGTTTTTACATCTCAGTCTTCCAAATTCAGTACTGTGCAGAAAGTTTCAAAATAGAGGATTTCCAAAGTAAATGACTCAGATTGGCTTAGTACTCCTTCAAATTACAGAGAACTGAGAAAGGTTTCATGAAAAGAAAGTTTTTTCAGAGTTACCTGTCGTGTTCCCTCAGAAAGATAGGGATTCCGGTCAGTAATGGGCAAAAGCAGGTGCTTAAACTGAGTAAATGAATCCGCAGCTATGCTGACTTGAGATTCTTGTGGCGCGACCTTAACTGAGTGAATTATAATCGTATTCAGAAACCACATCAAATCAGAGGGAACTATTGATGAACAAAAAAATTGTACAACAATGTGCTACAAATTCCACAATTAAACCGGATTTATTACTATATATTTGTTTTGTGCAACTGAGAGCCAACCACATAATCCTTAATTCTATTATTAACTGAAGAACCACTGAACCCAACTATTTGAACACGGAATTCTCCCAAGATGAAATCTTTAAATCCTGGCAGCATAATGCAGGGATGAGTTTTATAACTCAGGTCAAATAATTTTGATCAACACTAGTGGTAGTTATCCCCTTCCGTACCCATAAAATCGATGAACTCAAATGAAGCAGTTGGCGAAGAAAAAGAGGGTGAAAGAAAAGCTAGGGCTTAAACAAAATCAATCACCTCTACGTCCAACTCTGCGAAAGCTGGGAAGCATCGAGAGCCTCCGTGGCGAAACGAAAGAAAGCGACGACAAGGAAACAGCAGTAGCTGAAAATGACGGCGGAGTCGCGTTTCTGGTAGCACAGCGGGGCTTTACGGGCACAGCAGCAGCAACGTAGCGAGCAAACGCCATTGAAGAGCAAAACAACAGTAGACGGAGGAGTTTCGTTCGTTGAATTTTTTTTTTATGCTTTTGGCTTCTCGAGAAAGCTCAAGAAGAGTGGAGTGATTGCAAGCGAGTGAGGTTTCTGAGGGAGCAGTGGACCCGATGCCCTGGATCCAATCGTGGCCGTCCGTCCGTCCCTATCTAATCCAATCCAATCTGGGCCCACATGAACAAATCCAACTTTTCAATTTCGTTGTTACCAAAGGAAAGTGAATGTGAAGAAGATGAAGGTGACCAGATGAATTGCTGTTAATATCGGTTGATCTAAAAGCCTTGGCTTGGGCCGAGTGATTAATCGGGTAGATGAGGATTAGGCGGAGTTATATATATTAATAATATATTTAATAATTAATTATAAAATTATACCTATAAAATTTTATTTTATTTTAAAAATAAAATATATAAAATAGTTAGGCGCTAGGCGGGGCGTTTTTAAAACGCCCAGAGACTAATCGGACGCCTAGACGGCCGCCTTTTAGAACAGAGGTCATCACACGACTATCTTACTCGTTTTAGGGTGAGATTATAACAAAAATAATTAAATAATAAAAAAAACTTAGGATGCTGTTTTCTTTTGTTTTTTTTAAAGGAGAATTACAAAATGGTGGTGTTTACTCTCCCCATTTAAAAATTACGATTGTTATTTTTAAAATTTCAGAAACTTTCTATTTTTTGGGTACATTTGTAACTTCTAAATTTTCAATCCAATTCTCAAAATTATTTGCACTATCTCCCTATCCCCCTAAACCAGTTCACATCCTCATCTTGCTCAGAAACCATTTACTAATTCGGCAAATAGCCATGCGGACAAATCATGTATGTCTCCAAATTAATATTACCAGTTCCTAAATTTCTAATTGTTGAATAGCTTTACTCATAGTAATTCAGTTTGTTAAATTTTAAGTTGTTGAATGATTTATTTTGTCGAAATCCCATTTAATTCTTTATTTTTAGTAATATTAGGCATGTTGCAGTAACATAAATTGTTAAATTTTAGTTATATTTGCATAGTGCGGTGAAGGGTTAAGTGTGATTTATTTTAGTCTCATCATTTTTTCTCATGTTGGGCATGGTGCAATTAAAGTATGATATTAATTCTTATTGGCAGCTCCGAGATTGATTTAGTTTTATCATTTATCTTACTGTTCTTTTTGATGTCGTTGGGCATCATTTATCATACTGTATACTTAACTAATATTTAGGCTATTCCACTGGTAACCGGAGTTCTCCGTAAGAAAGGGATCTCCGACGACGGTGGTATGGGCTAAACTCTACGATCAGGAACCATTCTTCTACCATAGTAGCTATCGACGAGAAATATGTAGCGGCGCAAGGCCTTTCTTCAAAGCCGACCCTCGAACCCTCGCCTTCACTAACTCTTCCTCCCCTAGAGTTTGCATGGAAGTTGTCTATACGTCTCCTCTTATTCACGATTTGTGGATTGATGCCATCAGAGATCAACATTGGGTCGACGTTGTATACAAAGGAAAATTAACTTTTTATAGTCAATGCAGGAAATATGGTCATAATTTCACATAATATTGTAAGTGTCAGGTTCCCATGCAGAGTGACCAGCATATAGTCACTTTGGAGCAGCAACGGCCAAAGACTGATCCAAAACCAGACATTGACGCTCCAAAAATCTCTACGTTCAATGAGTTCAAGTGTAGAGAAATTGAAGTAACAACTACCGGCTCATCAGAAAAGGATTCTGCCACTTCTCAGAGACTGAAAGATATGACCTCATCATAACCTCCAGCGGTCCCTTCAACGGCACCAAAAGAAATTCAGAATCCATGGCAACATCTACTCCTGCCTCAGGTCCAGATCATAATTCATAGCATGAGGAGGTCAGCCCCCTCAACCCTCCGAATCATGTAGACACAAGTCACCCCTTCTCCCAGGGATAAGGTGCATCTTAGCTTGGAGAACCCTTCTTCAGCACCTGATACGGACGCTCCAACAATTCACAACATTAAGATAAGCTTTTATTGTGACAATGCGTATTTTTGACCCTATATATATGTCAATGTTATGTTTCAAGGATCAGTTGCAGTCAAATAAATTCGGGAAGTCCGAGTCGAACCCATAGGAGCAAGTAAGATTTGTCAGAGGCACTAATATCATAGTTAATGAGTATTTAATTCTAGATGAATGGTTTTGAATAAATTAGGAACTACGCAAAACAAAAGCAGTTGTGAAGGGGAAGTTGTATTCAAATTATGGAAACATCCTAGGATTTTTACTTCACCTAAGTTGTATGCAAACTCTCATGTTATCCTTGAAGCATAAGTAATCATCCACAATGTATCATGCAATTTCAATAATACAACATATCACTCAATGATTCACATGCAATTCTGACTTTTGGGTATTCCTACGCAGTAAATCACATTGAGTGATATGCTGTATTATTGATATCAATTAACGTTTTGGGGATCACTGCAGTCAAATAAAATTGATAAGTATCGAGTCGAACCAAGAGGAGCACAAGGCTTGCTAGGCGCAAATAACCTAATTGATATCTATTTAATTCTAGACGAGTGAGTGAGATTTTTTGGAACCTAATTAACAAATAACTAAAACTGAAAGTAATGACACAGAGATATAATCGAACAGAGAAGATAAGCATCCTAAGATTTACTTCACCTAGGTTGCATGCAAAACTAATCATGTGATTTATGCGCAAATTAATCATCCAAATCATGCAATTTCTTTTTTTTTTCTTTTTTTTTTTAAAAAAAGGGGATCGATAGTGGTTTCCCACTTCCCCCCTTGGTGGTTAGGGGCCGCACACCCCCTCCACTTTGATAGTGTAGGCCCATACCCATGACCTTGGGGTTGTTAGACAACCCCAATACCACTAGGCCAACACCTTGTTGGTCAAATCATGCAATTTCAATAATACGACATATCACTCAATAATTCATATGCAAGTCTGATTTCTGGGTGTTCCTACGCAGTAAATAATTGACTACAATTGATTTTGTATTGTGTTGTTTTCCGATTCTGGTCCTCGTAGCTCACAAATACTAGTCAAAGGGTGATACACTAATATTTCCTAAACATGCAGCAGGATAAATAAACTACTCAATATTCCTAGGCCAACTCCCGATTCTGGTCTTCGGTTGACTAGGGTCATTGACTATAACTAAGTAAAATATCCAACCCAACCCAATTCTGGTCTTCGTGGGATGAAATATTCTAGCCTAGAGGGTAATAAATTTAATCCTAAACTAAGTTCATATAGCATTCATATTTAAACTCTGAATAAACACATTTTTGGGCATCCTTAGAATAATGGATGCAAAATAATTTCGTCATTAAATCCTACACCAGTCATACGTAGTATATTCAAAGAGCAAGAACAATTATGGATGAAAATACTTTTAATTGAACAACGTGAATCTGAGTTCACAACAACTTAAGGTCCATAGGATCCTAGAATAAGGAGACTACTCACTATGCATCATAGTAATACAATTACAATAATAATGAAAGTAAAACTAAGGAAACTGAAGAAGGTTTAGTCTCGTGATGCTCTAACTCTGAACGACAGAATCCCCGGGCTCCCGTGTGTGCGAAGATGTGTAGAATGAGCCCTAAATCTTATATTTATAGATGATAAGTCACCTTGTAATTATCTTGTAATTTGGACGGTCTTCAAAAGGAATCTTATTGCCAAAAGGGTTCCTGAAGGTGAGAATTTTGAATCTGCCTTTTTTGGGCTCGACACGTATAAACTCGACCCGGGTCGAGTTCTTACAAAGGTAACTCAACCTAGGTCGCGCACCGCAATGAAACACAACCTGGATCGAGTTTTAGATCGCGTGCTACCATGAAACACGACATGGGTCGAGTTTTTATTCTACATATTTACATATCAGCCCCTGAGATTCTTCTTTTGACAATTTGACCCCTGAACTTGGCTTTTTGTCCGATTTTAACCTAGTTTGCACTGTTTTCATATTTTCCTCTTCCAAATCAAGTATTTTTCGTATTTTATCTACAAGAGACAAAATCAAATATAAATCATCAATAATAAGTCGGAGTGACTCAAATATACTAAGTATCAATACTTAAAATATGATAAATTATTGGGGTTATGGGATGTAAGGTGACACCTTTATATAAGTTAGGTAAGAGATCAGGCAAAACAACATAGTTTTGCTTCTTTTTTTCATTTTAAGGTTTTATGATGTTTATAACATAGTTTTAAATACAACAAAATCTAAAAAATAAAAAAAATTTAACCATAAACCCTAAAATCCAAAAATTCTAAACCTTAAGGGTATGAAACCCCTAGAAAACCCTAAACCCACAAAACTCTAAAATTAAAAATTCTAAAATTTTATAATCCTAATCTTCTAGCATGCTAGAACCCTAAAACTTCTAAAACGAAAAAAGAAAACTAGCAAAACTTTGTAATTTGACCTGATCCCTTACATTTGGAATTAAGAGTTGTGATCATTTGAGATTTGACGTAGTTTGTAGAATACATGGTGTGATGTGGTCATCAGCTGGGGTAAATAGCATAGCCGTTTTTCCCTCGTGTGTGGTTTTGTTTCGAGCAGGGATGTCGATCTTTGGGAATACTTGTAGCCGTGGGGTAGCTAAAGCGGCAGCAAAGGACTTATATACCGGAGATATTTGCCGCTCTGAACTTTCTTCCGGGCCGGGTGCAGAGTTTCCAGGGGAGGTGGCTGGAACCGGGGCGACAGAGACATTCACCTGTTGCTGGGGCGGAGTGGACGAGCTTTCAGCAGCCATATCTTCACGGAGGCTGAAGGCTAGGTGGGAAAGGAAAGTTTTGGGTGTTTGCACGTTAGAAAGTTTGGGGATTCTAGAGAGAAGGGGAAGCACTTCTCTCTAACCCATTGTCTTCTCTCTCTCGAATTTGCGCTTCATTGCATGGTAGGTTCGTTCATCATATTTTCTAGATTATTTATGCCACAATCTAATCTTTGGCTTAATAATAAAACATTAATAATATTTATGATCTCTAGAAATTCATCTACATTTGTGTAATTTGTTTTTTGAGTTTATAGGTCAGCGTGATGTTATTGTTGATCCGGCTATTGAGTTAACTATTTAACTAATAAAAATTATTAATTTTATAACTTTCACTCTTTGTTTTGTGTTTTTTCGTTTAGTGTGCTATTGTTAGGGCATGTCTATTGTAGATTTATGGAGTGTTTTGTGTCAAATCACAAATTTTCTATGGTTTATTGTACACATTTCATTGCTGATGATTCTTCAGATTTTGCTGACATATTACCACATTACATAGATTATGTGCATTAAGGGAAAAAATACAGCAGTTTGGTAAGCACAATTAATGTATAATTTCTTTTCCATTGTTTTTAATTAAAAATGTTGGCATTAGGGGCGTAAGGAATTTGGGTTAACCTGAAATCCAATCCAAATAAATCTAATTAAACTAAATTTGGGTTGATTTTTAATTTATTGAGGTAGGGTTTTGTGTTATATTTTTGGGTTGAGTTGGTCTTCGGATTGAATAAATTGGATTCATGTTGACCATCGCAAAACATTAGCCAAAATTAAAATTTAGATTACGAAACACTTTTTATTTTTATCTTTTATTATTTTATTACTTTATAAATTTTAATTTTAATTCATTTTTTATTTTAAATTTTATATTAGAATGTTTATTTAAAAAATTTAAATTTAAATTTAAATTTATATATTTTTATTCTTATATTTTTTATATTTTTACATATTGATTTACACATTTTCTTTAATAATTAAAGTAAATGAATTGACTCAAATTCAAACAAATTGCAAATTTTGAATATGGGCTCGATGAATTTGTATTGAAATAATTTATTACAAATAAATACGGATTAACAACAACTCAACCCAAACTCAATCTGTCACCCGAATTCACACCCTATAGATTGATTTTCACGACTTTATACTTATAAATACTATCTATTATTAATTACTTTCTAGTGCACTTAATATTTATAAAGAAAAGTATAACATGGAGGTTTGTACTATCACCCAGTTAAAAATCACAGTCATAACTATTTGATTTTAAAATTTACGGTCTTTATGTGTTGCGGAGTTTAATTGTAATTTTAAAAATCTCAATCGCACCCAAAAATTATTTATTCAATTTAAACAAACCTCATCCCAATCAATTTAGAAATGAGAAAATACAAAATGAAGGTATGTACTATCATCCATTTAAAAATTATGGTAATAATTATTTAATTTTCAAATTTATTTTACAATTTTCTATTTTATGTTTGGGGTAACTCATAACAAAAAATAATAAATTTTAAACTAAATAATTATAAACATAAATTTAAATGAATGATAGTACATATCTTCATTTTGTATTTTTTCATTTCTAAATTAATTGATAAGGGAGTTTGTTTAAATATAATAAATAATTTTTGGGTGTGATTGAGATTTTCAAAATTATAATTAAACCCCACAACAGATAAGAACCGTAAACTTTAAAATCAAATAGTTATGACCATAATTTTTAAATGGACGATAATATGTACCTCATTTTATAATTTTCCATATTTATAAATATAGTCTATTGCGATGTAAGATTCTTTTAAAATAGATTGGTTAGGTCTATATGACACTTTATAATTAAAAACATAATCTTTACTTTTAATTAAATGTCAGACGTAAATTAAATATTAAAAAAATATTACATGACAGGTGAGTTCATAGACAGAATTTAATAAATATTTATTCAATAGTGATGAATGAAGTGATTTTAATGTAAATTACGACACAAATTTATTTTTAATTTATATGAATGAGACGTTTTTGCGGTGAGCACCACCTTTCCTTTTTGAAATAAATAGACATACTGTCACCAACGGTTATATAAATATGTAGTGTTGTGAAAAAAAATTGAAATACAAAAGAAACGAAAAAAATAGAAAAAGGATGATAGGGAAAAAGGAAGGCAGTGCAAGTGTTGGAGAGATAAGGCAAAATAAACGGATAGTTTTGAATGAAGAGAGAGAAGTGATGCAGGCGCGAAGCGGAGCTGTCAAAGACAACCAGTACGTCTGACAGACTGTTTGTCTGCCCAAATACACAGCAAATCACGCCTTTCATCATCATCCGCTCTTTTATTAAAGCCATCATGCATATTCCATTTAATAACCGACCATTCTTTAACTACTCTTATTATACCTTTTATTTTACTAAATTTTCAAATAAACTTGTCAAATATTTGCGCATACTCATATTTCATATTATATTTTTTTATATTATATTAATTATTTTTTAAAAAATTTCTTAAACATTCTATTTTTTACAATTATTAATTTATATTATTTTTTTGACATTTATTTAATAAAAAACTATGTAAAAATCAATTATCACGCTTCAGACGTTGATACTTGATAATTGATCATATTATTTTTGAAGGAGAAAAACTCAAAATGGGACCTGAACTATCACTGCTTACCCAATTGCGGTCAGAACTATCACGATTTGTAAAAAAGGTGCGGTGAAAAAAAAATTGGACTGATTTTCCAAAATAAAATTCATTATTACATTGTAAAACTAATATTATTATAAGACTTAGATTTGTGTGTGAAAATTACGTCATTTGATTATCAAAATACGTTGTTTTCTTTGTGTGCGCAAAACGATATAGTTTATTTTGATAACCAAACGATGTAATTTTCATACACAGATCTAAGACTTATGATAAAATTAGTTTAGAAATGTAATGCTAAATTTTATTTTAGAAAATCAGTCCAATTTTTTTTTCATCGCACCTTTTTTGGAAATTGTGGTAGTTCTGACCGCAATTGGATAAGCGGTTCAGAGCCCCTTTTGAGTTTTATCTCTTTTTTTAATGGATCAATTTCAGATTTCAGACTTTAAAACGTAGTAATAAGTTATTTTAAATATTTTTAATGAATCAATTGCCACATTTTTAACTTTTAAACATGATAATAAGTTATGCTGAGTGTTTAACATATACTATCTAATTTCAAACTTGATAATTGATATTTTCATAATTCATTTAATAGGTTTAGTGCGGGAAGAACATAAACCTATTTTCTTATTGAATCGTAACTCTAATTCGAGACTTACCACAAAACTTGTATGGGAATGTCCTAAAATGTAAAAAAAAAGAAAATCTTTTTAAATTTTAAATAAAGGCCAGCCAACACTCTTCGCTATTTTGCATCTCCACTCTCTCACTTATTCCTTTCCTTGTCTCTTGTTCTGACGATCGATCCACATGGCCGAAGACGCCGCTTCGATGCCGGCACCCGTTGCAGACCAACTTGTTGAGAATACCGCAGATGAGAAAACGCCCGCGGGTGACACCGAGCCAACAGAGCTAGAGGCGGCTGCCGAAGACGAGATCCAGCGGGTCATTGCGCAGTCTCTTTCCTTTAAAGAGGAGACTAATGTTGTCGGAGATCTACCTGACCCCCAGAAGAAAGCCCTCCATGATTTGAGGGTCTTGATTCAAGACGCCCTAAGCAAGCATGAATTTGTTACACTTCCACCTCCGCCCACCCAAATCGACCCTGAGCCGGTTGCTCCTGAGAAGCCCGAAATCGATGCGGAGGTGGCTAAGTCCTCTGTTGAGGCTGAACCGGTTGTGGAAGAGCAGCAAGCCAAGAAGCCTGAGCCGGAGGCCGACGAGGATGGCTCTATAACTGTGGAGGCGATCGGGGACGGGGGGACCGTCATCTCTGTCACTACTTCAGCTCCTTCCGCCGAGGACGACGAGGCGGCGGAGGAGGCCTCCATCTGGGGAATCCCTCTTCTAGCGGACGAGAGGAGTGACGTCATCCTGTTGAAGTTCCTTCGCGCTCGGGATTTCAAGGTGAAGGAGGCCTTCAGCATGATAAGGAACACTGTGAGGTGGCGCAAGGAGTTCAAAATCGACGAGTTGCTGGAGGAAGACCTCGGGAATAACGCTCAGCTGGACAAGGTTGTATTCATGAAAGGATACGACAAGGAAGGACACCCTATTTGCTACAACGTCTACGGTGAGTTCCAAAACAAGGATCTCTACAACGCCACCCTCTCCGACCATGAAAAGAGGCTCAACTTCTTGAGGTGGAGAATCCAGTTTCTCGAAAAGAGTATTAGGAAGTTGGATTTTAGTCCTAGCGGTGTCAGCACTATTGTTCAGGTCAATGACCTCAAAAACTCTCCTGGACCAACCAAGAAGGAGCTCCGATTGGCCACCAACCAGGCCCTCCAGTTGCTCCAGGATAACTATCCTGAGTTTGTCGCCAAACAGGTACGTACCATTTACTCACAATACATGAAGATTCAAAATTCGTCACTCCAAATTTGAATCTTTGAGTTCTAGGGTCAGGCTTCTATTTGGTTGCAAATATGGAATGCTCTCTGAGTTTATATGACAACCCAACTGTGCATGGCATTATTTTCAAAACCATTCCTACTCCTTCTCACTTTTTCTGTTCCATATTTGGCTGCATCTCTTTTTACCTGAAGGTGTTCATCAATGTTCCATGGTGGTATTTGGCATTTAATAGAATGATCAGTCCTTTCTTCACCCAAAGGACCAAGAGCAAGTTTGTCTTTGCAGGGCCATCCAGAACTGCTGACACCCTCTTCAAGTTAGTGTCCAGCTATAATGCTATATCATTTGTTTTTATCTTCTGTTTGATCCCCAATGATATTCATATGCTATTTCTGCTTACTTTACAGATACATAGCACCTGAACAGGTGCCCATCCAATATGGTGGTCTGAGTGGTAGTGACCAAGAGGCATTCACCACTACGGATGCCGCCACTGAAGTTGTGATCAAACCCACTTCCAAGCACACAATTGAAATCCCATTTACTGAGGTTTGATCCTCCTTCCCATATCTCAAACTTTGTTTTAAAATAAGTCATTTTCATGGGGTGATGGTTTTGGCTTTTGCAGGCTGGTACATTGGTCTGGGAGCTTAGAGTGGTAGGATGGGAAGTAAGTTATGGGGCTGAATTTGTGCCTGATGCTAAAGATAGCTACACTGTGATTGTACAAAAGGCCAGAAAGATTTTGCCCTCAGATGAACCTGTCATCTTCAACACATTCAAGGTTGGAGAACCTGGAAAAGCCATCCTCACCTTTGACAACCAAACCTCAAAGAAGAAGAAGCTTGTATACAGATCCAAAGTCAATCCGTTATCTGAATAATGTTAAGTACAAAAAATTTGATGGAGATGAAGACCCTGCTGCATCATGGCTCTGTATCAATAGTCTCCACCTTTCATTTTCTTCAACTTGTATGTGTTCTTACAGCCGTATCATTACATACTTATATTTGTGTGAAATATCTATATTTTTCTTCGGGATAAAATCTAAAAAGGATCCAGAACTTACCTAATTGCGGTCCGAACTATTATTGTGACATTGATTCAATTGTCTTAAATATACAAAGATTGCTAGGATGCTTGTTGAATATGAGAACTTAATTGTTTTAGCACTGTTAGCTAGTGAAAAAGAAAAAAAAGCAGATTATCATTTCTTGGGCTTACAAAGAAAAAGTAAGGAGATAGGCTATCTTATGGACTTCGAAAAATTGAAGGAAAGAAGACGCCACTCTGGGGCGTTGAAATGTTTGAAGGACATTATTTGAAGTGTAAAAGTTTAAAGGTATTGTTGGAGTGTTCAATATTGCAGACAATACTGAGTTTTTTTTCATAGTTGAATGATTAGATGAATGATTTAAAGCGTATGGGATGAAATGGTCAACCACTTTGCCTTAAGACCAAATGTCTTGACTTCAAATCCCAATAAAGGCATTTAGCTTACCTTTGCGAGCATTCTCCTGTAGTTTTACGTGAATTCTCTTTATAATGATATAGATCGGACTATTCGCTCATCACTAATACTTTTTATATATAAATATGATTTGATAAATATATATGAATTGTATGCATTAAATTGTGAATGTTTGATCTGTTGGAGGCCTTCTTTCTTTTATGGCCCGTTGTTGCCTTAATTTTTGGTCTTTTGGTCTTCAATATCCATCCTTTTGTTGCTGCTAGTTAAGAGCCATTCTGATCAACCGTAACGATCGCTATTGAAGTCCCAAAACCAAGTTAATTTTGAGACGTCTTTATCCCCTAAGGTTGTTGATCACGATTAATATTCTCTTTTACTCCCATCAGCGCTGCTCGTTAATGACTTGTGTATTTAATCCTCACGCTTTAACAGTTAGCCATTACATAGTTGAAATTTAACGGCTGAACTTGTTAAGCCCAGCGCGACTCCCAAAAAACAAGACAGAGTACCCGTCGATCAGTCCGGTTCGAAAAAAAATTAAAACCGAATCAAATTATTAGTCATCGGTTTTTTGAAATTTGAAAATGAAAATTTAAAACCAAATCCATCCACTAACATTTAAAACCGAACCGAACCAACTGATTTCAAACCGAATTGAACCGAACCAACCGGAACTAAACCAAACCGACTGGAACCGATGAACCGACCGGGAGCGTCGCGACTATACATCTAATCTTATGAAAAAGATTATTTTAAAATTTTCCATTGTTCTATAAATATGAATCTCATGTTGATTGAGTATCGCCAGACGAGGATTATCGAACCGTCTGCCCTCGATTACTCAGCTTAGTCACTTTATTAGTTGATGCAAGGCGCAATTTTGTGTGTGTGTGTAAACAACCTAATTTTAGTTGCTTTTATGTTCTCATGAAAATTCCTTTGTACCCCTTTTTATATTCTTTCTCCGCATTCCAAAGTCAGTAGCCTTAAATCCTTAAATTTGGCATGTAGAATTTTAAAATAGTTTTGGGAATTCAAATTTGATATTTTTTAGATGTCTGGCCTTCAAAATGGTGTGGATCCGTCTCTTTTTTCAATTTGGGTAAGTTATTTGAACTATATTTTTTTTTTCAAATTGATTTAATATACCAAACTTCTTCAAAGCGAGATCTCAACTCCTGGTTACCATCCCATAACCAACAAATAAGGCATTTTCATTGCAACTCTATTTTTTTTAATAAAGGGATCAATAGTGGTTCCCCCACAGATCGGTGGAGCTTATATCCTCTGACGGCGTTGTCATGGACAAGTGACAAAATTATGAATAAAATTTTTCTTTATTAATGATGATGAACACAGATCTTGAAAATTTATAGTAAACAGAAGATTCATTTATATGCAACAAAAGAGAAGAAGGGAGAAAATGATGAGCTGAGTTTCTTCAATACAAGATTAAAAGGGTGACATTTATGGAGGCCCGCTTGTGCTTCAAATGAGGAGGAGATTAATGAAGAATTTTGTCTGACGCATGAAGCTGGCAGTTTTTAATCACCTAGAAACGTAGTGAGTTGCACCATAAAACATAGTTGCCCTGTAGAGTCATCCTTTCTTAACCGCAGAAGCATCTCCGGCTATCTATGGTGATGTTATCAGACTGCTTGTTGATACCTGCTACAAGTTAATTAAATATGAAACTAGTTATGATGTTATGCTTGGTGAGAAGAGGTTTAAAGACACTGGGGGGAAATATTTTATTAAAATGTCTTCCAACTAATCTAGAGAGTAAAAAAAGTGAGCCACGATGATCTGAGTAGCAATTAGATCTCGAAAAAGTGACAATATGTCTCAATGTTCTTGATGCACTCGTGGTAGATAGGATTTTAGGCAATGGGTAATGCAGACTCGTTATCACTAGCAATTATTGCAGACAAAATGGTAACGATCCACATATTTTTGCAATTAACATTATTAAGGGCACGATGCTCAACTTCTATAGAAGAATAACACATTGTAGGTTGCTTCTTTCAATTTCAAGAGATTAAATAACACAAAATAAAACAACAAATCTTGTAACTAGTCTTCTAATCAGATGTCAAGCAGCACAGTTTGCGTCACATGCTATTGAGACGGTAAGAGAAAATGTGATTTATAGATGACACCCTTCTCTAGAGTTGATTTGAGGTACCTAAAAGTCCTCTTAGCAGCATGCATACGATGGTCACATGTGGTAGTCAAGAATTGGCTCAAACACTGGCTACAAAAGCTATGTTTGGCCTTATAACAATGATATATATTAGTCTCCTTATGAGTCTTTTGAATGACTTAAGTTCACTTAGAGCAATGCTAGTAGTAGTGACCAGATTGTGATTGACATGAAGAGGTATGGAGACTAGCTTGCAAGCTGTGAGGCTAGTTTTAAAGAGGATGTGAAAGTTTATTTATTTTGGCATAAGGAAGTTCCTTGATGTGACTTTGCATTTTACATCCCCAAAATTTTTTCGTCCATACTCAAATCTTTCAATAAAATTGAGTGCAAAAATATCTTCACTTTGGTCATATCTTCAATAGAATTTCCAGACAAAAATGTCATCTACATATATCAAAATGATAACAAACTAAGCATCTGAAGTGTATGTAAATAGTGAAAAAAATATGTATGTGAGTAGTGAGTGATCAAAGGGGTAGTTTTCAAAAATCAAACTGCACAATGACACTTGATAGCTTCTAAAACTCTTGCTTGAGAGCTTGTTTGAGACCATAGAGAGATTTCATAATTTGCAAACTCGATGCTAGTACGGTTTTTCAATAGGAACCTTGTGGCCTAGTGGAATTGCCAAATAGACTTCTGACTCACATAATTTGACCCTTTATATGTGCCAATATTCTAGGGGTCAGTTTCATTCAAATAAAATCGGAAAGACCGAGTCGTACCCAAGGGAGCTAAATCCTTACTAGCGCTAATAATTAATTAATATTTATTTAATCCTAAACGAATGGGAGGCAGTGGTTGGAAATTAATTAACTACTAAAGAAATTAAAAGAAGATACTTATAGAGAGAATCAAACAGAGAAGATAAAATAGGATTTCTACTTCACCTAGGCTGCATGCAAACATCATCATGTAAGTCAGGCACAAAAAAATAATCCAAATCATGTAATTTTAATAATATGAAATAATGACTCAATAATTTACTACAAGTCTGACTTCTATGTGTTCGTACACAACAAACTATTGAGTATAAATTATTTTTTTTGTGTTATCTCTCAATTCTGGTCTTCACAGCTGACAAGTTATTAAACTAATATTTTTTTATCATAGAGTCAAGTTGTAGGGTAAATAAACTACTTAATATTTCTTGGCAAGCTCCCGATTTTGGTCTTTGGTTAACTAGGCATATGAACTACAACCAAGTAAAATAACTAACCAATCTTTATTCAAGTCTTCGTGGGTTGGAATACTTTATCCAAGATGTAATAAATTTAATCCTAATTTCAATTCTTCTAATATACATATTTAAAAATACTTTCAGACATCCCTAAGATAATGGACGTACACAATATGATTCAAAGAAGTACGAATAAATATGGATAAAAAATACTCTTAACTAGTTGACATGAACATGAGTTTACAAACAAGCTAGAATCTGTAGGATCCTTGGAAAGAGATGACTACTCACTATGCATAAATGAAATAACAATCGCATAAGGAAAGCTTAGTCTTTGGACGCTCCAACACCAAATGTAATTCTTCTCTCAGGCCCTCATGCCAGGAAGACGTGTGGTGCTTTGTTAGATTAATAGGGTTTTAGTCTAAGTCTTTTGTTTATAGTTAACTTTTCATCTTGTATTTTTTTGTTAATTTTTGGCAATTTCTGAAAGGATTATTATTTCTAAAAGAGGTATGGGAATGATAAAGTGAACCTGCACGAATCTAACCTTTTGGTGCGTGATACATGCCAGCACGACCCGTGGCACGATCTAGTTTGTGCTGAAGGAAAGCTACAGGTCGTGCTTTGTCATTCGCAGCTCAGCACGACTTGTGTCATGCTCAAGACATAACTTTGGTTGCGTTGTCTTCTTTTTATTTTGACATGACCAGGGTCCTGTTGCCATTATTTCTCTGAGAGGATGAGTGACTAGCATGGTCTAGATCATGCGATACTTCTGGAAATTACAATTTGGCCCATTATGTTATTTTTTTCATTGTGAACATATTCGCATCCTTTTAGTCTTTTTCCTCTCCCGAAGCTACTTTTCTCCATACTTAATCTATAAAAGGGAAAATCAACTACAGACTATCCATAATCACTCAGACACAACTCATATATCCTTATTTTAAGCACCTAAAATAGGGCAAAGCATTACCCTATCCATATACTCTACGCTTAGAACTTGTTCGTCCCAAACAATATAACATAATATCATGAGAGAGGGAAATTAATGGAATGATATGCAATCAAAAATAATTGAGCTCATTTTTGTTCATTGAAAATCCTTTCTCATTATTGATTAAGTTAAAACAACTCCTAAAGGATAAAAACAAAAAAAATAAAAATCTTAACTCACTTTTGTAGGAATTACAAATGCATTTTGCATATGCATCTAGCATTTAAATTCCTAGGTGCCATAAGTGGACGAGATAGTTTTGTGATAGTTTTCATATACTAAATAAATCACAAATCCAAAATTTTCAAAATTTTTTATTCTATAGCATAAACATTGAAATGAAACCTCAATATCACAGTGAAGTCACAAATCAAAAATCAAGAAAAAGTCATTCTAGTCAAGCACTTTAAAGAGTGAAGCAAGGCATCATATTTAATACTCATAAAGATTTAAATACAACAATTTTAATGACAAAATTTTAGCTAAAAATATAAATCACGCATCAAAATTTCTAGTCATTCATTCACTCACACAAAACATTCCACCCACCATCTTTTCTAGCAAAGAGTTAGAACCCTATCCCAATACAAGAAAACAAATAAAAGTGCATGATATAAAAAATAGGACATTTTACATACTAGCACAGTCAAATCTTTATACGGAGTCTTGTATTGGCCTATGACAATATGAATTCTTTTATTTTCTAAGACTTCAGACTTTGACTTTTCCTCTTCTTTCTTTTTGTTTTATTTTTTCTTTTTAAATTTGGTCTTTTTTCTATTTGATTTTTTTCCTTTTGAGAGAGATTTTTTTTTAAAAGTCACTCCAAATTAAGACTTGACATCACAATTTTTTTTTCTCAAGAATTGTATTTTTTGGCATAAACCACAAGAAATCAGGGTCATCCGAAATAAGTATTTTGAAAATCAGTTTTGAAATGTTTTAAGACCCATGCACAGTGATTTTTAAAAGTAAATTTTTTGTAGTAAATCCGTATTCAAAACATGAAATATGCTAGCCAAAAAATGATTGTAATGAAAAATAGATTTGTAAAAATTTGCACTTTATTTTTCTGTAGAACTCATTAAAAATTTAAGTGTGAACATCATTAGAATCATGCAAAAAAAAATTAAATAGTCCATCTAGTGGTTTTTGTTCCAAAATATTTTTTAAAAAAAATAAGAAAACCTAACAAAACAAAAGTTTACAACAATAAATGAATATTTATTCTTCCCCCTTTAGTAAATAATGTTTAGTCCCTAAGCATAAATATATGACGAATAATGAAGTTATGTTGAAAAATGCAATTCATTTCATGGCATGTGATATGTCATGTGACACAAATGAGAAGATAAAAGATAAGAAGGTGAGATAAATCCCTCATGTGATATGTGTCCCTCACCAAAATTATGGCATCTAGAACAACTCTCTGAAATTGTAAATATTAAATCAGTCCAAGTTCAAATTTAGTGAATAGTCCGTCCAAACAATGTATCACATTCATTCAAGAACAGTTCAGGATTTCCAACACCAAATAAAAACTCAAAAGACGTCCAGAAGTTATTAGAAATCAATTAAAACATCACATCAGTTAAGTCCAACAATCAAAAACGAAATTATTAGAAAGAGAGCTGCAAGGTGAAAGCTAGCGTCGTGTGAGGTTCCTAGAGACGTAGTGGTTAGAGGTGTTTATCAGCACCGATAAGTTAGGATTGTTTTTGTTGGGATTCTAGAGAAAAGCAATAGAGGTGGAAGTTTGAGAGAGATAAATCAAGGTGCACAATGAGGAGAGATTACCTTTTCTTATAATTTTTATAGGCGGGCAGATGGCGTTACACGACCCGGGGTCATGTTCTAACAACACGATCCAACTACTGCATATGGGGTTCTAGGTGATTTGGAACTAGAATAGAAAACACATACAACGATCCTTACTTCAAACGATGCGTACACTTTAGATGATGCTCATTACTATGAAGTGTCATGTAATGTGCCGCTGCTACAAAATGTGACGTTTTGTTTAACTTAGATGACACTTATTTATAAAAAGCGTCATTAATTATTGATACTTTAGACGACGCTTCTTTCCTAAAAGCGTCGTACAACTAAAGTCTGTTAATTTAAAATGGCACTTAGTAATAATAAGTATTGTTAAAAAGAGGCCCTTTAGGTGATACTTATGACATACAAGCTGTCTGATTGTTTTGTGCACTTTAGACGGTGCTTAGCTGTATTAAACACCATCTTATGTTTCCACCGACCTATGCACTTGCATAAATATCTCAAGTCAGATGATGTTTGAGAGTATTGATGCGAAAGTGAAGATTTCAGGTAAGTTTTCTTAATTTCAGTCTATATTTAATAAGAAATGCCTAATAATAAGATGGTATATATTTAATTTGATTTTTTATATATTGAAATAAAATAATTTATACACACACATGCGTTGATAAAGTTGTCTTTCGATATTTTCTTAGTATATCAAATTTAGTGTCAATTTGTGTCATTCAAAATGAACACCTGTAATTGGATGATGTGTAGCTGGCTGAGTGCCCAGTACGAGGCTGTTATCCCTGAGTTTTTAATTTTCTCAAGTTTATGTTTAGAGAATGTCAAAGAAGTATGTTCACTTCCTTGTATGGTAATTTGGTTCAGCTGCCAGAGTTGAAGTGACATCTTTGTTTTTTTTTGCATCGACACTTTGTATAATGTTTGGTATTTGCACAACCAACAGTTTGAAAGAGGTGAACCTTGCATAGGTCAGGCTGAAGAGTCACGATGAGATGATTATATAAACAAATATGATGATTTCGATAAGATGCTTGACAACGTTACACTAAATAATGATAATGATAGAGAAATATTTGAGATTATCAGGTCTGATTCAGACACCTTTATATCCGGGATGCTCACGCTTCACCAAATTATCCATCATTCTGAAACTTTATAACATTACAGCTTCATTTGGATGGAATGACAAGTCATTCACTAGCCTATTATCTTTACTCAGTGATATGTTACCCGAGCCTAACTTGCTTCTCAAGTAGAAGTATGATGCGAAAAAGATTTGAAGTCCCATGGGAGTATGAGAAAATCCATGCCTATCCAAATGATTATTTTCTATATCAAGGATCACATTTCGATGAGACGGCGTGCCCTAGATGCCATGCATTAAACTACAAGAAGAAGATGGTGAAGGGTGAGAAACTGAATGGTGGGCCTGCCAAGGTCATGTGGTATCTTCCTATTGTACTAAGGTTCAACAGGATGCTTAGCAAACAAAGAAGTCATTGGCGACAATTTGTGGCACCCGGCAGATTCACGCCAGTGGAAGTAGTTTGATCTTTGCTACCCTTATTTGTTAATTAATCAAAAAAATATGCGATTGGGCTTGAGCACGGATGGGATGAACCCTTTGGAGAATATGATCACTAAACACAACACCTGGCCCTTTCTTCTAGTTATTTATAATCTCACACCAAGGATATGCATGAAGAGGAAATACTTAGTGTTGATGATGATGGTATCTAGACCTAGGCAACAGGGCAATGATTTTGCAGTGCATGGATTTCAGATTTACTAAAGAGGGAAACATTTTCCATGAGAGCTATATCATTCTACACAATCAATAATTCCCACCTTATAGAAATTTGTCTTGTTACTGTGTCAAAAGTTATGAGAACTTTCTCCCGTAGATTGACACATGGGTGTATTGCCTACACAGGTTCTGGAGGGTTTTTACCTGAAGATCACCCCTTTCGATCTAAGAATAGTCAATTTATTGGCTCGGCTAAACACAATGGTGCACCCAAACCACTTACTAGAGATGAGGTACTTTTGCAGATACAAGCATAGTGGAGGAGTTCGGTAAGGGTGCGAGAGAAAATAAAGAAAGTGGAATAAGTCAATATTTCTTATATTGTCGTATCGGGTGCCGGTTAGACATTATATAGGCGTAATGAATTTGGAGAAAAATATATTTGTGAGCTTGGTGGATACCTTGTTGAACATAAAAGGCAAGACAAAGGACAGACTAACTATTAGATTGGACCTAGTGAAGATGGGAATCCGAGAGGAGCTTGGACCTAGAGGGGTAATTTAACTTATTTGCCACCGCTTGCTACACTCTATCCTGGAAGGAAAGTGAAGAATTTTGCAAATGTTTATATAATATAAAAGTCCCATATTAATACTTATCTAATTTCCGTAACCTTATGTCAAAAAAGAACTTTAGGATTATGGGCAAGAAGTCATATGAGTACCACGTTCTTATTGAGCAATTTCTGCCAATTGCTATTAGAGGTGTGCTTACCAAAAAGGTGTAGCTTATAATTATAAAGTTTTGTGCAAATTTTAGTGGCATTTTCAATAAAGTCATCAGCAAATGTACATGGATTTTCGACCCATAGTTTTTGACATCATGATTCATTTGCTTAATCATGTGGTTAAAAATTAGGGTGTGGACTAGTTCACCTGAGATGGATGTATCCATTTGGTTGCTATATGAAGACACTTAAAGGGTGCTTTTATAATTGATACAAGTGTGAGGGTTGTATGACATAAGGCTATATCTCAAAGGAGTCTATTGAGTTCGTCACATCGTACTTAGATAGCGGAGTATATTATTCTAGTCATCCCACATCTTTCAAGGAATGAATTTGGTTGTGGTAACATCAATATGGATGTAGTTGAGCTGTCGCATAATGAAATTAATTTAGCCTATTGCTACCTTTTGCATAATTTGAAGCTAATATCCTTGAGCGTCGAAAGTCACATGTGGCTATTGCGCGGACAATTGGGTAGGAATGTTACATTTGTTTCTGTGCCGATGCAAATACATTAATGGAGAATAAAGGACACTTTAGGCGGTCCTTGTAGGTCCAAAGAGCTGTCTAAAGTCACACAATTGTTATATTGCAATACTTTAGAAGGTGCTTGTAGGTCCAAATAGCTGTCTAAACTCACCCAATTATTATATTATAATACTTTAGATGGTGCTTATAAGTAATATGTGATGTCTAAAGTCACCCAATTACCACATATTATAATCTAGCTTTTAATTACAGATAACAAATAAAATTAAAGTTTTTTTAAAATTTTTAAGAAGTTTGTGTTTTAATAGAGAAAAAAGGGCACTCTAGAGACTGGTTATGTATCAATAGAGCCGACTAAAGTCCCAATTATTTTATTATAACACTTTAGACTAACTTAAAAGTAATGAATGTCGTCTAAAGTCACCCAACTATTTTATATTTTAATCCCTTTGATAGAACCGTCATTGAGGTATCCTATACAAATAAATTTATAATACTTGATCTCATTAGTAAGCAGTAAGTACAAGGTCGATCCACAAGGACTAAGTTGTGAACTATAATAACCAGACAATTTAAACAAAGTAAAAAGAACAGATTCTAGGGTTTTTTAAATTTATGAAAGTAAAAGGACAATTAAGTAGGAAATTAGACAGAAAAGCACGTAGTTCATGTGACCTTAACTTGTGAGATTACTGATCATTGGTACAAAAGATCAAATCTTGTTCATGCACTGAATTCATCAAAATATACATCCCATATTCCAGAGTGTAAACAATTGCTCATATTCTACAATCATCATATTCTTAAGCCATGGTATGAATTCTATTTGTCTAACATGCTACAGTAGGTTGTCAGCCTAGCAACAAGACATATGCAGTTTTGCTACTATGATAGAGAATTCATATTAAGTTATGATGCTTTCACAGAACTTAGGATATGTTACTATATATGCTCTATCTAACTGATATTTAGCTTCCGGCTTACAATCAGATCTAAGCGCCTGAGTTTCGTACAATTATCCACTACACATATTAGTTATCATGCAAATCAATGTAATTATTTAGATTCTGCGTAGTGACAATATCAACATAAATATAATTTAAAAGTATAAATTATCTCACAATAATCATCACAAGTTTACAACACCTGAACTACACAAGACAGTTTAGCCACTAAAGATCATATACATAGATACAAGCAAAATAGTGGAAGCTAAAATCTTACTCAAACTTATGCTAAGTTGGACTCCCCTGGTGCTCTCCACTGCTCCTTTGATGATGATCCCTTGACTCCAGTTGATTTGATAATTCGACCATGATTTCTCCTTAACTAAGCCCTCTATATATAGGTGTAAGGTAGTTTAGATATTAAGCTATAAATTTGGACTCATTCTTCATGTAAATCTCCAGAAGATATTGAGAAACTTTTGATGAACTGCTGCCAGGAGCGTCGACTGTCTCTCAATCTGGGTGTCAGAGCGTAGGTGTGAAATTAGGGTTTCACGATCAGCAGAGGGATCATGACGATGCAGGCAGGAATGGGCTTGTCTAGGATCGCAATCCTCGCCGGTGTAGGTTATACCGGAACTATTTTAGTGAAGAACGGAAAGTTACCCAATGTAATAGCTGAACTTCAGGGACTGTTGAAAAAATGGAGGGGTCTAGAGATGATTCAGCTGACCCAGTTCAAGAAAATATAGCTCTTCAGATAAAACGTCTAACCAATGAAGTTCTCAATATGAAGTCGCGACAAATTACTGTTGTTAATGGTGGGAGCTCAGGATCAGATATTATCAGTTAGCTGCCTACTATTGCAGCCGTTGGGGCTGTATGTTATGGATATATGTGGTGGAAGGGTATATCTTTTAGCGATATGATGTATGTGACAAAACGCAATATGGATAAAGCTGTCACAAACTTGACTGTTCATTTGACCCAAGTTTTGGATGTCCTTGCGTCGGCAAAGAAACACTTAACTCAGAGAATTCATTGTGTGGATGATCAAGTGAAGTTGCAGATAGAGCTCTCCAGAAAAACAGGAGAAAAGGTTGATAATGGTCAGAGAGAACTGTACCAGGTTGGTTGTAACGTTGCTGATATACAATCGATAGTTTATTCACTGGAGGGTAAGATGGAAGATCTGGAGAAGAAGAAGAACTTTGCGAATGTTGGGGTTGCATACTTGATCAACTTTGCGAATGGAGAGAGGGCAATTATGCCTGATATTCTCCAGGAACGAACCCAGCTACTTGAAAATTTGAACCCTTGCATGCTTGCTATCCAAGAAGACAAATTTCTGACAGGTCTCAAGGGACTTATGGATGATCTGGGTGATGACAAGCCGAGACACCTAACAAGAACTGCGTCAGCTAGGTGTTGAGAACCAGGCCAACTCCATTCAACTTACGTTCTCATGCTGAGAAATACCCTGCGTGTGAAGTAACCCTGCATTTTTTCGAAATGGTTTTTCCATCTTGGAGGGGATGTATATTCTTTCAAAATATATAATATACTTATATTCAGTATTTAGATCTAAAACTCACACCCTAGTATAACAAGTGTTTGAATGAAGTGCTGTATCAATCTACTACCTACAATAAAAGCTTGAACTGCTGCAGTTCTGTTTCTTTTCAAAATAATAATAATAATAATATTGAGAAACTTCAGACTTCTTCGACTTATGGAAATCAGATTCGATATTAAGACTAGTTTAGGAAGATTATTTGTCCATAAATTTTGTTATTGTTTTTGGAAGATATACATCAAGATTTGGGGTCTGAATCACAGAATCCTCTTATCTTTCCATAGCCTTGTGAATCACGTGAATCGGACATTTGAGCCGAAAGATACGCTCCTCAAAAGTTGGAAACAATCTGCATAACTGATTAGGAAACTTCATCTCTCGCGCGCACGTGTCACTATCTAGCCACGAGCGCAGATCTTGCACGCGGCAAGTGGTCATGTCATCTCCTTTCTTTCCTTTCATTATGTGACACGTGTCAGCCCTTACTTGCGCACGCGGCAATGAACCTTATTTGCGGCTCTTATGCTCGGTTGAACACTGTCTTCTATCTGATTTTCTCCGTTTATTCAAATTATGCTCAAAACTGCCCTTTTAGCATGTTTTTGCGTTAAGACCTAACATAAGCCTGAAATACAAAAACTAACTAAAATCATAATTAATACTCAAGAATGGTCAAGAATTAGGTGAGTTACATGAATGAAAATTTCAAATTCGGTCTCATCATAATACCCCACACTAACCCTTGATCGTTCTAGAGCAAGCTATAAAAACTCAGGGCATTACTGCAAACATATGTATCTCATTGTGTAATTCAGTTTTAATGTATCCTGGTCATGCATACTATCTGCCCATAATCTAAACTTACAACTTAACTCACATACAACATTTAATAAGTAATCATGGTGCCCCAGCTGGTGTTGCAACACATTTCCTGAGTGCTAGGGTCCTTTCTGTGGAACTCAGGTCGTGAGAAACGACTTCACTAGGTTGGATGGTCCGCTGTTTGCCGTTCCACTGGTGAGGGTAGGCTAGGTTTCAGAAGTATGTCTCAGATTATGGACGGGTTCCTAGCTAAACTGGCATGGCGATTTTGGGAGTAGCAATCCGTCTGGGCTCGTTTTACGGCTATGAAATATGGGCATCCCACGCTGATTTCCTCATCCTCTCATGTTAGCTTGAGCGTCTGGCCCAAGATCCGGCCTTATGTCCTCCTTCAGCCTCAGGTTCGGTGGGTGCTGGGTAGTGGCGAACTCAATATCCAACATGTCTTCTCGGATCGGATTATTGATGGAGAGGTGGCTGGTTTTTCGGTAAAGGAAATTATGGGGGATTCAGGGAAGATGGAGAGATGTCCTGTAGATATCGGGAAATCCTTATCTCGGGTTTGGTTGGATGACTGTTCGAGGGATCTGTTGGTTGGGCCAAAAAGCACCTCGGGCCGGTTCTGTAATTCCTCGATTATCAAGCTTCTTATCAAGCTTGTTCACGAACATAAACGAGCCGAGCACCCCTTGCTCATGTTCGACTCATTTATTAAACGAGCTTATAATTTTTGTTCGTGATTGACTCGTTTATTAACAAACGAGCTTTGTCCAAGTACTAACCGAGCTCATTCGCAAGCACTTGCAGCCCTACTTTTGTACAATTCTAGACCAATCATTCTATTTCTTTTTTAAGTTTATTTATTATTCTTTATTTATTATCTAACACTCATTAAATGTGATAGACATGGAAACTGTAATTATGCATTATATTTGATTAAATATCATTAATGTTTTCATATTTTTTATTTTGTATGTTATAATTTGATTATTAAAGATGATTCATATTTATTTTTTAAAAAATATTTAAATTTTTTAATCAGTGTTCACCGTCACATATTTCGTATTTTATGGGTTTCAAATAGTGATAATTTTTAGATTTTTTGAGTTGCTTTTTTTATTTTATAATAACTTTTTTAGAATAATGAATAAATTGTCAATATTTGTTTTTAGTTTTTGGTAGGGCATATTTTTTTTGAATTTGTATGAATTTTTTTATTGTGGTAGTGAACATTGATGGTGAACATGTTCAATGTCAAAAACGATGTTTTTGAGTTTTTTTTGAATTTATATGAATTTTTTTTATTGTGATAGTGAGCATTGATGGTGAACATGGTCACTATCGAAAACTATATTTTTGATGGTGCACATTTTTTTTTGAATTTATATGAATTTATATGAATTTATATTTCTATTATATTCTTTGTCGGACAAATATCCACTCATAAAAAATTAAGAATTCAATAATTTCCAAAAATTAAAAAGATGTTCACTTTGAGAATACCCTCTTATAAAAAAATTAAGAATTCAATAATTTTTAAAAATTAAGTATTTCGCATCTGGCACTAGGGGCCGTCTTGCCGACCCTCCTGCATCACCAACTTAGAATTCACAAACCTTGACTTCAACAGTGAACCCACTGGTGATGGCGGAGCTCTCCATCCTTGTTGAACATCGGCTTCCTCAATCCTGATTTCAATTTCGTCATACCTATCCAAAATCACTTCTTAATCACCCAACACTAAACATAAAACCTAAATCTGAAATCAAACATAGATCATATAGCTCAGTCGGATAACAAAATCAACACAGAAAGAACATCTCTCAGGATTCAGATCATGATGGATTCAAATTCAACCTTTTATCAACAAAAAATCACAAATCATACATTCTTTCTTTGACCGGATGTCCCAGGCTTCTGTGCAGGTGTGAGTTGAAGATTGTCTCCTTCTACCTCACGCGTGTTTGTGCAGGTATGAATTAAGGATTGTCACCTTCTTCAACCACGTGGCCGAGATCAAGATCGGCGATTAGGAGGTCATGCATGGATTCGAGCAGAGAAAAGAAACTAATATACAGAAGAGAGAGATAATTAGATATTTATGAAGGAAAGATTATGGAAAATTAATATATGATTTGAGAAAATTATTCTTGATTAACTATAATTATGAGAGATACGTTATTAACAGAAAACTGACATTGCATAATAAATAAAGTTACAAATATGGACATAGATGGATTAAAACACGGTCGTTTTGCGTACAAAATGATTGGTCCATATTTGTTCATAAAATTCTCAACTTAAGGAGGTTCTCAATTAATCCACCCTGATGGTTGTTATCAAATGCTAAATACAATTATGTTTATGCTAGGTTTGAAAATAGAGCTAGTCAAGGAGAAGAAGCTAGCTAAGAGAAGATGTTTAAGTTTAAACTATTTTGATTTGTAAACAATCTACCCTGCTTTTATGTGATTGAAATGACTTATTACGCGGCTTTGACATGTTTTATATATTTGTTTGTCCCAAATTCATGCTTATTTAGATGTATATTATATTTGTTTTCCACTCATTTAGATGTATGCTCATATAGAATTCAGACCAGGTACAAGTTGTACTAACACATGATTTAACTTGATTTCATAATGATATATTTTTTTAATTGAATATCAAATATTATATTAATATATAAAGCACCGCTTAATCATCCGATTAATTATTCCGATTAATTCATGTCTAGCCGATTAATCGTTAGGTGCTATGTCCACCGCCTAGCGATTTTTAAAACATTGCGCTGCATACCTAAAATTTGACCTTAGCTTTGAATTTTGGGTTGAGTAATAGGCTGTCACAGCCTCAACTGCTTGAGAGGCTGAGATTCGCAAGAGAAAGTTTGAGTTGATACTGGAAGAAGATGCAAAACAAAAGGTATCGCAGATGTGATGATGTAGTGCATGCCGGATTCATAGGACAAAGCGGGAGCAGTCTGCTGCTGCCGTCACTAGACTGGTACAGATTTGGAGGTAGGGCTGTAAATTCGGTTAACCGAACCGATTATCTGACCAGAAAATTTCTTAACCATTAACCGAACCGAATTTTCGGTTAACCAAAAATTCGGTTAAATTAACCGTGGTTTTAATCGAATTTCGGTTAAATGGTTAATTTAACCAAATTAACCGAGTTTTTGACTGAATTTTAAATTCAAAATAAAAAAAATACCCGCTGCTGATAATTTTTACACCCAAAATAAATTTACAATCATGATTATTCAAACATCAAAACACCAACAAGGTGTTGTCTAGTTCATCAGCTTGATCATCAGAAACAACTATGTGAGGTGGCTCAGATTATGTTCCTTCATTAACTTCTGAGCGGATTGTAGGTCCATGCTTGGCATTACTGTCCACAACGCACGGCATCTTTCACCATCTAAAGAGCACATCTCAGATTCTAAGAGATTCTTCGGTTTTCTGGTTCCTGCTTTAATCGTTTGCTGAATTCCTGAATGTCCCCAATAGTCATTAACCAACCAGAAGGTTGTCTCTATCAAAAATCACAGCACAAGTCTGATTTTCAGTAAGCATGAGAGTCACAGCTTCAGCCAGCAATGTGCCAATCAAAACAGTTGGAAATCTAGACCTCATGGCTTGTGATACTTGAGGCTTATTTCCCAACCCACTGACCCCAATAGGAGACTCATCAATGCAAAGGGAGTAGGACCGATAACTCACCAACTGCTCCGAGTAAAGGTAGAAGTGAGAACTATTCGGTAATCTTGAGTCAGTTCAAAGAGAAGCAGGAGCGATGCTAAAGGTACCTGACACACTCTAGCAAGAGTAGCAGTCATGCCAACCAGGCCATATGCTTGTGGAGATGTAACTTCCAGGTTGGAGAAATCAAATATTTCGTTGGTTTGGGACACTACATCATTTATATATTTTCCAAGTCAATTGAAATCAAGATGGAGAAATCCAAGTGAATTGAAAGAAAGAAAGGTAAATAAATAAACATAGAAAATTAATCAGAAGACTTACAATCTGCAGAGATGATGGAAGAGGAGATGACGGCTTCAGCTTCGGATGCAATAGGCGATGATGGCTTCGGCTTGAGAGTAAGAGGCGGTGAGGCAGATTCATGTCTAGATCCGAGGCCAAACCGACGACCGACGAGCTCCTGCTACTGCTGAGTCGATTCGCGTCTAGATCCGTGGTCTAGGCGACGACCAATGAGGCTGAGGGACCCTGCTATTGCTAAATCGATTTGCATCCGGATCCGAGGCTGAGGCGACAACCGACGAGGGTCAAGGGATCTGGCGATCTACTACTGCTGAGTCTAAATATGTGACAACTGACAAGTCAAAAATCGCTTCGCCGGGCTTCGTCGCGCTTCACCTCTGAGTCTATGCGCCTCCCTTCGCGGTTGAGTCACTTCGCCCATGAGTCGCTAAGCCGCTAAGTCGCTTCGCCTAATTCGTCTCGCTTCACCGGACTGCCACACGCCCACACCGATCGTTACATTAATCGTCGTCCGCTCCTTCAGCCGATTTGATCGAAATCGCATGAGTCGATCTGTCATCTGCCTCTGCGGATCGATTAACCGATTAGGACAACTGGGAAATGAGGGGAGTCGCGGCTCGCGTGGGTGAGGGCCTTGTAATGAATAGTAAGGGTTAGGGATACGACATCGTTTAATATTCGGTTAATTGATTTAACGGTTCTTGAATATGTAAATATAAAACCGTTAACCGGACCGATTTTTTCGGTTAACCGCAGTTAAATTTCTCGGTTAACCAACTTCGGTTAAAACCGGACCGATTTTTTCGGTTAACCGCAGTTAAATTTCTCGGTTAACCGACTTCGGTTAACGATTTTAACCGTTTAATGAACACCCCTACTTGGAGGTGCCCAAATGCCCTAACTTTTTAAACAATTTCCCAAAAGAGAAAAGAAAAGAAAAAGCAAATCACCATGCATTATTAATCCTTCTTGGCACAAAACTAATTGATAATAGATGATACAAAGGATCTCACACATCAAGTTATCTTCTCATTTATTATAAGTTGACACCTGATGAGATGACTAACAAATCTCTGAAAATTTAAGTGTTGCTCAAAATTAGAACTTTAGCTTGAAAGCTATTACAGGATAAAATGGCCTTTAAATATAATTTTTTCCTAGAATGCAGCTATAAAACTCAGCAGTGTTCCAGGTCTCACTTATTATGTGCTGCACCTCTGAATAATTTATCCAGCCTTTTTAAGGCAGAAAGTTTCAATGCTTTCTAATCATCATCATAGCTAACTTACACTTCAATGGCCCCTGTAATTTGCTCATTGATATTAGAGCTTCCAGGTCTAGAAGAATCGCTCTGTCCCTCCACACCAGGTGTCGGGATCAAATCATTTTCTCCTTCATTTTGTGGACCCAAAATCTTGACATGGCTAGAATGTAGCTTGTCAGACTGTTCGTTTAGCTCTACACCAACAGCAGCAGTAGGTTTATCCCTTTTATGTTTTTTCCCAAGCATTTTCTTGTGTCTTTTTTTTGCTTTCAGGGGTTTCTCCATTACCTTTCTTTTCTTAGGTATAACTGTCAAGCGTGATGGAGTCTCGTTATCATCACCGGGTAGACGTTTGATGGCTAATAAAGCAGTTCTAGCAGCTTTAATCTCTGCTTCTTTTTTTGTTCTTGCTATTCCCCCGACATACTTCATGCCTCCAATATCCACTGTACAAGCAAAGTGTCCTGCATTGCCTGGAGTTTCAGATCTTTGGCAAATGTACACCGGGATCGCAAAATTCATCTTCAATGCATATTCCTGAAGCATATTCTTACATAGACCGATTTCGTGCTGAAAAGTGCATTGAAAAAAATCATAAGTCATGAATAGAGTGAAAAGATGATTGAACTGATCACTACCTTCAAAAACTAATCAGTTAAAAATAGAGCGAATAGACGGTTGAATTGTTTATTGAATTGTTTTTCCCAATGGTTTTCGAAAATAAAAAAAATGTTGACAGAAACAAACAATCCCAAGCTTTCTCAAATGCCAAAACATATTCATTTCACAAAAAAAAAAGAAAAAAAAGAAAACTAATGCATATACATTTACACGCATAAGGAATAGAATTCAAGCGGACCTTAGACCTCCATAGGCCAACCCTACGGCTCACCAGTTCAAATCAAAATTTAGGCCATACACAATGTAAAACATGGCATGCAATATCTTTACATCTCCTTACAGATTAGTGAATATAATTAATAATTGATCTGCACTACAAGCACATGAAATGACAAACTCAGACTTAGATGAGACTCTCAACAAGTAAATGTCTAATTTACACATGTTTTGTTGAGATGGGAACAAAAAGTTGCCTTCAAATATTTCAAGAAATATGGATTCAGAATTTATGAATTATAATTTTCAGTATCATAATCAACGGACCATAACGACCCAGTGGCTCATCATTGATGGCTGGACTCAAGGACTTAGACCGAGCATTAGCAATAATTAAAAGGACATCATGCTTTCCGATTGAATTCAAGAATATAGAGCCTGTAAAACACTAGCTAAAAGATATACCTTGCAATGTGAGCCTACATGTCATCATAGTCATTCACTGAATAGTGTGGTTTCCGTACTGCACAGTTTTCCTCATACACAACAAATTGGTACAGAGGCGTTGAAACTCAAGGAGTAACAACTTACCACAGGTGCAGCTATAGTTTCCCTCATCCGTCCAGAATCAGATAATTCTAGGAGAGCAATTTCCGCGGCAGATTGCTCAGCAGCCTTGCGATTTGTGAATCCGGGCAACGAACAATACCTCTTATCATCTACAACCACTGTTGCACTAAAAGAAGGCTCATGAGGAGGACCTTCTTTCACAATCTCATACACAGGTGTGGTCAGTCCAACTTTTTGAGCATACTCTTGCAAACGGCTCTTGAATACAAAGCAGTTAGAAACACCTGAAATATGAAGAGAGAAATGAACTACAGATCTAAGTAGAAAAGAGATAGGTAATTAGCCAGCACCATCGTGTTCCACCAGTCTGCAGCAACATATGGTAAGGGAATTTTATTGGTTCAACATCAACATACAGGGAAAGAAAATATAATAAGGAGTCCTAAAAGAATGAAAGAGGAACAACAGACACAGTAAATAAAGTGGGAAAATAAAGAGAACATGCTTAAAAAATGTTTCTTTGTAGCCTGAATTAGTCATCAGTATGAACAAACAACAGCACATAATGATGCAACAAAATGTAGGTTGAATAACAAACAATGCAATGAGGATGGCATGTGACCGGAGACCAAGGGAAGTTGGGCACTATGTTGCAATTGTGCGGCATTGATGTAGCCAACAGGGTTTGGCGGAAACCAGACCTTTCTTTCTGTCTTGTTATCTTTTACTAAAGAGGGGCAGTGGCCCTCAAATATTATTTATAGGGTCAAACCAAACCTTTCTTAACAGCTAGTCGAAGTGATGAAACAACAGGCCATGGAGCTTAAGTGCCTTGTTTCAGTAAGATGACAGATTACCAAATACATATAGGGGGAAGAGAACCTCAGGAAATGAAATAATTGAAAAAAGTATAAGATAGGTGGCAGTAAGGATATGGAATAGGAATAGAGAGGTTCTCTGGATAGGCAAAAAAAACGTTTTATGCATCTAGTGAAGGAGCACACTCAAACATGTAAAAAACTGAAACCCAGGGCATGAAGATATATGGCTGTCTCAGATATCATATATCGATACCTTAAGGCTGCGTTTGGTTCTTGTTTGGTTTAGAGAAAGTTAGAGGATGGAAAATTAGATGGAAAATTTTAACTATACAAAGAGTGTTCGAGGATTTTCCACCCCTAACCAAACAATGAAAAAGGAGACTGATTCCAAGGATAATTCACATTTCCTCATATTTTCCATTCCTCCTTATTTTCCCTAAATCAAACATACTATAACAGAATTCAATTCAATAACAATTATGAGTGATTTGAAGATGGGTGGGCTGATAACTAATCAGACGGGCAAAAGATAAAACACAAAAGGAGCTAACCCTGGAAGAAAAACTACGTTTCGAAATATGATGAAGTAAAAGTAAAAAGCAGGAGAGAAACGGAATCACGAAAAAGAGACTACCTTCCATGGTCGCACAAGGGAGAGATGGTTTCTTGCCGCCGCTGGGGCACTCGTTGCAGCTGCAATACCAAAAACGGTGTCCTCTACAAAAACATCAGTTCGCCAACTCCAAACGACAATTTTAACTTCGCTCTTTCCGTTCTCAAATTTACCAATTTTGTTTCTTGTTCTAAATGGAAAAGAAGCTAAAAGGTCCCTGGCGTACGGTAAATTCTTGGGTGCTCCGGAAGACGTCGTTTTGATAGGTTCAAAACGATATAGTTTTGGACACTATTATTCATTATTCATAAAATTTAAAAATATTTTTATAAAGTTGTAAACAAATCAGAAAAAATTGAAAAAAAAATACCAATTTGATTTATAAATATTAAAATAAAAAAAATCATATTTTATCTAATTTATGGTATATATTTATTATTTTTTCTTACATATTCATCAGAAATGTCTCGATATTCATCAGAATTACTCGTATATTTATCAGATTATTTTATGGTCTATATTCATTATTTTTGCTTCCATATTCATACACCAGAATTGCTCTTATATTTATCATATTATTTTAGGGTCTATATTCATCAGAAATTATTTTATTGTATCTTTTTCATTAATTTTGCTTACATATTCATCAGAAATGCATCGATCTTCATCATAAATGCCTCGATATTCACCAGAACTGCTTATATATTCATCAAAATTACTCCAATGTTTATCAGATTATTATATGATTTTATATTCATCAGAAATATTTGTTCTTCATCAGAAATGCAACAATATTCGTAAAAAATGCTTATACATTCGTCTAATTATTTTATGGTCTATATTTTATTAGTTTTTCTTTCATATTTAACAGGAATGGATCGATATTCATCAGGAATGCTTAGATATTCATTAGAATTGCATGTGAATTTATCATATTATTTTTTAGATTCTATATTCATCAGAAAAAGCTTTATCTTCATCAGAAATGCTTATATATTCATAACAAATTCTTATGATTTTATCAGATTACTTTTTGATTCTAGATTCACAAGTTTTAATTCCATATTCATCAGAAATGCATAATATTCATCACAAATATTTATTTATTCATCAGATTATTTTGTGGTCTATTTTCATTAGTTTTGTCTCCACATATATCAGGAATGCACAGATCTTCATCAGAATTCATTGGATATTCACTAGAATTGCTAATATATTCATGAGAAATGTTAATGAATTTATCAGAATATTTTATGAGTACATATTCATTAGTTTTACTTTCATATTCATCAGAAATGCGTTAATATTTATCAGAAATGCTCTTACATTTTTCAGAGTATTTTTATGGTATATTTTCATTAGTTTGCTTCCATATTCATTAGGAACGCACCGATCTTCATCAGAATTGATTGGATATTTACTAGAATTGCATATATATATTGATTAGAAATGTTTTTAATTTTATCAGATTATTTTATGATTTTAGATTCAGTAGTTTTACTTCCATAATCGTCAGAAATGCATCAATATTCATCAGAAACACTTATATATTCTTTAGATTATTTTATTGTATCTTTTCATTACTTTTACTTCCATATTCATCAGAAATGCATCGATCTTCATCAGAACTCATTGTTTATTCATGAGAATTACTTTCATATTCATCAGAATTACTCCAATTTTGATCATATTATTTTCTTATTTTATATTCATCAGAAATGTCTTGTTCTTCAATAAAAATGCATCAATATTCATCAGAAATGCTTAAACATTCGTCTAATTATTTTATTATCTATATTTTATTAGTTTTATGTCATATTTAACAGGAATGGACCAATATTCATCAAGAGTGCTTAGATTTTCGCTAGAATTGATAATATATTCATCAGAATTACTTATATACTCATCAAAAATTCTTATGAATTTATCAGATTACTTTATGATTCTAGATTCACAAGTTTTAATTCCATATTCATCAGAAATGCTTATATATGATTTAGATTATTTTATGATCTATTTCATTAGTTTTGCTTCCATATTTATCAGGAATGCATCGATCTTCATCAGAATTCATTGGATATTCACCAAGATTGCTAATATATTCATGAGAAATGTTAATGAATTTATCAGATTATTTTATGATTATATATTCACTAGTTTAACTTTCATATTCATCAAAAATGCGTCGATATTTATCAGAATGATCTTATATTCTTCAAATTATTTTCGTGGTATATTTTCATTAGTTTTGCTTCCATATTCATCAGCAATGCCTCGATCTTCATTAGAATGGGTTGGATATTCACTAAAATTGCATATATATTCATCATAAATATTTATAAATTTATCAAATTATTTTGTGATTTTTGATTAAGAAGTTTTAATTCCATATTAATCAAAAATGCTTATGTATTCATCAGATTATTTTGTGGTCTATTTTACATTAATTTTGCTTCCATATTTATCAGGAATGCACAGATCTTTATCAGAATTCATTGGATATTCACCAGAATTTTTAATATATTCATGAGAAATATTTATGAATTTATCAGATTATTTTATGATTCTAGATTCACTAGTTTTAATTCCATATTTATTAGAAATGTGTTAATATTTATAAAAAAAATGCTCTTATATTCTTCATATATTTTTTGTGATGTATTTTCATTATTTTGCTTCCATATTCATCAGCAATTCATCGATTTTCATCAAAATTGATTGGATATTCATAAGAATATCTTATAAATTCATTAGACAAGTTTTAAGATTCGATATTCATCAATTTTTATTTTTTATTCCTCGGAATTGGTAAGATCTTCATCAGAAATGCTAATATATTTATCAGATTTATTTACATATGCAACAGTTTTACTTGAGTATAACATATTTTTCATCAAAAAAGCATAACAATATTCATTTAAACACTAAATAAATTCATCAAGATATCACACATTCATTTGGACATCAATATCTTCGTCACATTTTTGCCTTTTTCACAACAAGTTTGTCCTTTTCTTGTTCTTTTTCAGCTTCTGCACATTGTATCTTGAAATCTCTGCACTTTTGTAACACCTCATTTTTTATTTTATTTGACTCACATATGCAAGTGATGAACATGTATATTCATCACTTGCATATGTATATTCATCAAATTTATATATATTTATTTAAAAAATATAAAATAGAAAACAAATATAAATTTATGATTTTTCCCATTATTTTAATATTTATAAATGAAACTGGTATTTTTTTTATTTTTTTCTGATTTTTTTCTGATTTTTTTGAATTGTTTTTAATTTATTTTCTATTTATACGTGTCAATTATAATATATAAAATGACATTATTTTGAATCAAATCAAAACGACGTCGTCACCGAGAACACATGTTCCCGGTGCACGCAAGAGTTATTACTGGCATACACCATCAAGTGTTTTTTAATTAAAAAATGAATATATAAAATTTAAAATTATTTTATAAAATAATAACTATCATTACATTTTTAGGAACTATTTGAGAGGTGTAAATAATTTGATTGTTAATAATAAGTGCATGTTTTGTAGCTGTATCAATATGAAGTATTAATACGATTAGTGGTGTACATCGGTCTAAAATCGGATCAGACCGGAATCGAAACTGACAATTCTTAAAGACGGAAGAGCGGACTGGTTCCAAGTCGGTCTGACCGGACCAGACCAAAAAATGATAGGTTTGGACCAGAATCACAAAAAAAATTAATTTTTATAAGAATATTAATAAAAAATGTTTTTCTATTTATGTATTAAATAAAATATATTTAATTAATATATAAAAAGTATTATAATTTATTAAGAAATTGTAAAGCCGGTCGATTTCAGTCCATTCCAATCCGTACCGAAATTTTCTGTGTTTAGACCAGACCGGACCAGAATCCACAAAATCAGTGGACCGAAGATCGGTCCGGAATCAATCGGCCGGGTCTGATTCGATCCATTTTGGTCTGGTTCCTGATCATTTTTTGATCCAGACTGGATTTTGTACACCCCTAAATATGAGTACAAAAACTTATATTCATATATAAATGGGTGGAAATATGGTAGAAGTATAAATAAAAGGGTATAAAGAAAGGGGAAAACTCAAAAGGGGCTCTGAACTACCACCGCTTACCCAATTGCAGTCAGAACTATCACGATTTCCAAAACGGGTGTGATGGAAAAAAAATTGGACTGATTTTCTAAAATAAAATTCACCATTACATTCTAAAACTAATATTATTATAAGACTTAGATTTGTATGTGAAAATTACGTCATTTGGTTATCAAAAGACGTCGTTTCTTTATGTGCGCAAAACGATATAGTTTATTTTGATAACCAACTGACGTAATTTTTGCACACAAATCTAAGTCTTACAATAATATTAGTTTAGGAATCTAATGGTAAATTTTATTTTAGAAAATCAGTCCAATTTTTTTTATTGTACTTTTTTTGGAAATTGTGGTAGTTCTGACCGCAATTAGGTAAGTGGTAGTTCAGAGCCCCTTTTGGATTTTATCCCTTAAAAAAAAATATATATACTTTTAGTCTTTGTTTGCTTGATCAGAACTCATTTCGCTTTACTACACATATATATACTTCAAAATTTCATAACTGTCTCGATTAACACAACTTTCCTTTGTAATCTGAGTCTTGCCTCGCCATCGTCACACTCATCTCTTGTCTCGATCAATTCCTCCGCTTCTTTCCGCTCTCTTTCACAATTCGACTTCTTGTAGTAAGACTGCTCTAATCCTCCAAATCGGAGGGATCAAAAACCCGTGCTAGGTCTGCCTCTTGGAGATCATATAGTTAGGTATGTACATGAGAAAAAGTCGAATAACAAGGCCAGCATTTTGAAGATTTTGAGTGCCAAGATGTCGAGGAGAAAGCGCATCACCAAGCTCAAGGAGAAGTGCGTATTTTGTTGACATATATTTTTATGCATTTATTTGAGATTAGGATGGTTTTGTAACCTGATTTTGTATTGTTAGTCGCTGATGGTTCTAGATTCTGCTCCTGAGTTGATAAAGTATTTTATTTTTTGTATATTGAAGCTCAAGACATTAAGTTTGAAATTACATTAATGATTGAGTTAATACCAAACTAACTTGCGTTACCAATGGGTTATTTAGTCGGTAAGTAGCTGGTATGAAATATATAATTAGTAAAAAGCATTGTTAACTTAGTCAGTAAATTAATTACCGACTTAGTTAATGATAATTTTACCATTATTTTTATAATATGTAATTATTGTTATGAATTACGGCTAATTTACTGGTGAAACATTAAGTTAAAATAATTACTTGATTGTACCGGCTTGAATATAAGGGGAATTTTTTTTGACCAGTTTATCGGCTATGTTACAAGTTTCCCTTAACAGATTTATTTGATATTTATATATAAATATATTTAAAGTTAGTCTTGTAGATTTCCAGGATTAGGGTTTAAGAATTTAGATGTCTTTTTATTCAAATTATTAGCTGATTAAAGTTTAGTATATGTGCGCGGATATATAATGTTTTAAAAGCTACATATAAATCAATATTTTTCGTCATACATATATTTACTCATTCATTCTTCTTCGGCACACTCAATATTTTTATCTCCGTCTTCCTCAATAGCGGATGCATGTAGGGTTGAGTGGGGTTAATTGACCCCGCTCAAAAAAATATTTTCATCTATATTTTTATGTTATTTACGTTATGAGGTTCAAAATGGATATAGTAAACCTTTTAAAATGCAAAATGACCCCTCTAAAATTAAATAATACAACTAATATACCCATTCTATGTGATTATTTTATATTTGATACCTCCCAATATTTTTTCTGGATCCGCCCCCGGTCTTCATCATCACCATTTTCATCGTGCAGATCTTCATAATTGTCTTCTAGATCGTTTTGTGCCACATCAATGATAATTGGATCACCTAGCTCAGTATCATTCTTTTCTAGCTTAACTAATGGTACTAATCAATTGGTGTTCGAGGTTCGTCTTGAAAGACTTCCTTAAATTCATTGGATTGAAATGAGTTTCACCTTACAAATAGCCAACATGTCTTTTCTCCTCGTTACATAATTTGATCCATAAAGCATTGTATAGTATGCGAACGATGCCTTTGGCACTAATATGAAAAGTTTGTAGGTTCAGTCACATATTCTCTTTTAGTTGACCAATGCCAATCAATTGTTTTTGAAACTGACTCAATTCAAACAATTGGTATTTGAGAGGATGACTGCTATCAACGATTCTTCTAAGCGCAGATCAACTTTAAACGTTAACAAGGTTCCATTAGCAGATTGTTTCATCCATATTGGCATTTTTGCGGACACCCTGCTATCCCCTTAAAATTTTTCTGAATACAATTGCTCAAAATGGAAAATTATAGTAGTTAACTTTGGCTTTTTGGAGACGACGAGCTCAGACGTGGTTCTTTAGCCGCCACTTTCAACCACGAGTTGAGTTAATATCAAAATATGTGTTTCCTTGATGTTTGTACTAAACAGAAGGATTAGTACATTAAGTGTACTGAATCGAACCTCCTAAAAGTGCCTCTCCTTAAGATGAATCATCAAATGTTCCATTTAATGAAGCAAACTAGGAGTTAATTAACTCTGTATCCAATTTAAAGAGACTAAGATTGATGTTAATGTTCATTTGGGTGAAATGCTCGATGGGGAAGGCTTGAATTTAAGGCTCTATTTCTTAATGATTTGAGTCGTCTCCAAACCATTCCACAAGCGTTTTTGTGCTTTTTATGTTCATAAAGAGAAAAAGTCCCCAAAATAGTGCATGGAGTGAGAGAGAAAGCCCTTTGGTGTGAAAACTACCAAAAATGAAGGTTTGGGAAGAAACCAACTTATACTCAGTCGAGTAGATTTCTACATGGCCTAGTACAAGGCTAAAAGCTCATTTTCATTGAACTTGAACCATACACGACTGGGTAGATTTCATCAGAAAATACTCAGCCGAGTAAATGCAATTATATCTTACTTAGCTGAGTAGCCTAATTCCAAAGGATTCTTTTTTTTTAATTAAGAAACATTTATTAAAGAAAAAAGGATGGGACGGCCGGAAACAGCCTCCGGCCGGTGGCTACAACGGCGACGAAACAATCAACGCCGCTACTTCCTACACCGGAAAACAGCGATTGAACCCGACTAGGACAGTCTGATTCCTTCCCAAAAATCTCAATTGCAGAACTTTGATTCAACGAGCCAATTTCTGCAGCCGCACAGTTCGCTTCTTTGCAAATCCAAATGGTTGAGACTGGCGTCAACCTCTGGAGAATATCTGAACAAATTCTGATGCTTGGCCAAGGACACGTTCCTTTTTGCTGAATTGCCGAAACAGCCGATAAAGAGTCTGTCTGAACTTGATACCCCTGGATATTATACAAGGAGGCCACTTGCAGACCAATTTTGATGGCTACCAGGGAGGCAAAAGTTCTGTCCGAGACCTGCTCCAATTTAAAATTATAAGCCTTAATGAAAGCACCGTTCTCTCCCCTTATAATGCCCCCGCCGAAGATCTGAGAACCATTACTTTCTCCATGGCAATTCAATGTAATGCCTGAAACTTGGGATATCCAATTGATCCATTGAGTCTTTTGAACCTTAGGCTGAATAATCGGAATTCTCAAGGCTTCGATTGAGAGAGTCTCCATCCAGTCAGCTTTCCTAACTCCACTGAGCAGGTTGGAATGATGTTGAAGTTGAATTATGATCTTGTTGTAAGTGTCATCAAATCTGGTGGCATTCCTCCATTTCCATATTTCCCAAATTGAAATGATGAAGGTCAGAATTCTGAGGCAGCCCATCTGAGACTTTAAGTTAGCCTGATCTATCCATCTTTTGGCTGCCTGAGTTAAGGAGCTGGAGGGAGTTTGAATATTAAAAATCCTACCAAACCAATTCCAGATATAAGCAGCTATATCACTCTGCAAAAGAAGGTGACAGGTAGTTTCTACCTGAGGACTGTTGCAGCAGGAACATTTGGAGGCCAGCGGGATCTGAGCCTTTTGAATCACTCTATCCACAAGGATTGCCCCATTGAGACATTTCCAAAGGAAACGGCTACACTTAGAAGGAATCCAAGATTGCCAAGCCTTCTCCATCCATTGGTGATCACCCACAAAATTCGGATAGCGAAATTCTCTAAAACTTTTGGTGGTAAAATACCCATCTGTACTATTCTTCCAAATCAGTCTGTCCTGCTCAATAGATAAATTAATTTTGAGAGCATACTCTCTAAGCTGCCGGGGAAGATAACTTGTATACATAGTCTTTAGATTATCATCCCTCCAAATCTCTTTAACAGATACGTTGGGGTTATCCTCCCTTGCAGGATTGCTGATATCCACATTCTCCATGGGCCACCATCTCTGCTGCCAGAAGGAAATGTTTCCCTTACCAATATGCCAAAAACTATTAGGCAGAATAACCTGGAGAATGGGAACCAAATTTTTCCAGATTTGAGAGTCAGTCATCGATATAACCGGGAATTTATATTTGTGGTTCATGAATCTAGCCCATAAAGATTGTTTCTGAATGAAACTCCACGCCAATTTAGCTTTGAGACACTGAGAATGTTGGGTAAATTTGTTGATGCCCAGACCTCCATGGCTGAAGGGTTTGGTGATTAACTCCCATGAAACCCAATGATGCCTTTTCTGATCTCCAGCATCCCATAAGAAGTTTTTAAAGAGTCTTTCCATTTTTGATATAACCTTCATTGGTATAGGCAGAGCAGAGAGAATGTGAAAAGGAACAGATTGCGGAACTGAGGAAATAAGAACTCTTTTGCCTCCCCAAGATATAAGTTTAGACCTCCAGCCACAAATCCTCCTCTGAATTTTCTCTATGAGATTGTCGAATAAGGAGGATTTAACTTTACGCTTGAAAAGGGGAGCTCCTAGATATATGCAAGGCAGGCTCCCAACATGACAGCCAGTGATTCTCTGAGCCCGATTGCTATAACTGAGAGATACTCTTTTGGCCAGATAAATTCTGCTCTTGTCCTTGTGAACTTCCTGCCCAGAGGAACCGCAAAACTGGTTTATCAAATCCATAAGCTTTGACAGAGATTTAACAGAACCATTAGTGAAAATCAGTAGATCGTCTGCATATAACAGGTGAGACACTGCCGGGGTTCTTCTAGAGCAAAGGAAAGGCTTGATAGTCTTCTGGCTGATTAAGCTATTTAATCTTCTGCTCAGAACATCCATAATAATAACAAAGAGGCCAGGAGATAAGAGGTCCCCTTGCCTCAGACCTCTCCCTGCCTTAAAGAAACCATGGGGATTGCCTCCCACCATAATGGAGTACCAGCTATTACATTGATGCCTGTAAATTATGTCAATCCATATCTCGCTAAAACCCAAAGCTCTCAGCGCATCATGCAGGAAAGCCTAGTGAACTCTGTCATAGGCTTTTGATAAGTCTAGTTTTATGATCATATTACCCCCATGAACTTTCCTGTCTAAATCCTTAGTTATCTCATGAGCCAAAGCAACATTTTCAAAAGTGTTCTGTCCGCTAATGAAACCGGATTGTTCTTCTGAAATAATCTTCGGAAATAAGATGGCAAGTCTGGAAGAGAGGATTTTGGAAATAATTTTGTGGCAGAAGTTGCACAGGCTGATGGGTCGCAAATCCTTGAAATTGTTGGCATTCTTGACCTTGGGAAGGAGAACTATGGAAGCTGCAGAAATGCCTCTGGGCAACTGAGATCCTGGTTGCCAAAAATGATGAACAGCAGCCACCACATTACCCTTGATAATACTCCAACACTTCTGGTAAAAATATCCAGTGAATCCATCTGGACCAGAGAACTGTTAGCATTTAAATCAAAGACTGCCCTCTGAATTTCTTCTTCATCTGGAATTCGAGACAGAGCCAGATTATCTTCCTCTGAAACTAGCTTAGGGATAGATTGAAATAAAGTGGGATCAAAGGTATATCTCCTGCCCTTAAAAAGATCTGAAAAATGTTCGACAGCTTTCCCACCTATGATGGAAGGTTCTTCACATAAAGTTCCATCCTCCAGCCTCAAACTAAATCTGTTGCAATGGACTCTGTCTTTAATAGCAGCATGAAAGATTTTCGAATTTCTATCTCCATCTTTAAGCCAATGGAGGTGGGCTTTATCCTCCAAAAGCATAAATTTCCTAGCTTGCCATTCTGCAATCTGCTTTTTAAAAATCTGAAGAGTATTAAAATCTTCCTCCTGCCATCTTCTGATCAAGGCTTCATCCAGAGACTGAATCTTTATTGAAAGTTCATCAATGTGACTATCCACATTACCAAAGACCTCTCGATTCCAAACTTTCAGGCCTTTCTTGAGATGAGACAGCTTGATCACCAGGTTGTTTAGCCCTTGAGAATGGTGAACTTCTGACCAAGTTTGAGATACAAACTGAAGAAAATGATCATGATCACACCACATCCGTTGGAATTTGAACAATAATATTCTGGGATCTCCATTTCCCAGAGAGATCATCATTGGATTATGATCTGATTGGATCCTCGGAAGCAAGGACAGTCTGATACAGGGGATGCTAATAAGAGCCTCCGAGTTGACAAAAACTTTATCCAGCTTTTTGTATATTCTTCTTACCCCATGCTGATTATTAGTCCAGCTGAATTGATCATGCGGAGCGGCAACTTCAGAAAGCCCAGCTTGAACAATGAAAAAGTTAAATTCCAGCATACTACCATCATCAAAGGAATTACCCCCTTTCTTCTCATCCCAACTAGATATGACATTAAAATCCCCTCCAATCACCCAAGGCTTATTAAAATTCTGGTTTTGGCCAAGTAAGGTGTCCCAAATTCGCCTTCTAGCATACTTGGAGCAAGCAGCATAAATAAAACTCAAATAACAAGAGTCCTTAGAGAATAGAGAAACCACTTCCATAGTGATGACCTGGTCATCAACGTGAATCAGACTCATGTCCAAGCTACCATTCCACATGACAGCCACTTGATGATTAAGCTCAGGGGCAAAATAGAAGGAAGAGAAACCCAGTTTCTTGGAGAGATTCCTAATCTTAACAATGGACGCTTTGGGTTCCAGAAGACATAAACAACAAGGTTTATATTTAGAGATCAAATACTTAAGGTGGTAAGATGTACCTTGATTACACGCTCCTCTTGCGTTCCAAATAATTAGGTTCGACATCATTGATTAGTAGCCATTTAATGTCCTTACTCGATTGCGTAAATATTTTCTTCAGAACATGGCCGAGTAAGACATTTAATGCTCGTACTCGGTCACATAAGAAAATTACTCATGAATTTACACAACCGAGTAGGCTTACACGACCGAATAAAGCATTTATCATAGAGTGTACTCGGCTGAATAAGCATTACAGAAGGGCAATTTTCCTCTTTAAATGGCCCTTTGACTCCTTCCTTCTACAGTCATTCCGTGCAATATAAAAGGAGTTATCACACTCCCGTAAAGAACAGTTATAGGTTATAAAAGAACCTCCATAGCTTCCATCAAAGCCAAGAGTGATTAGTAGCCTTTAGTTTCATATACTATGGATCCTACAATATTAAATTCTTAGTTTTTTCATGTTTAATTTATAAGATTATTGATAAGTCCAAATTATTAGACTTATTTTATACTTAACTCACTCATTCTTGAATGTTAGAGGGTTTAAACTAATAATTTTAGTGAGTTTCATATTTTAGGATTATTTTATATCTTAATACAAAAACATGCTAAAAAGATATTTTAATTAAAAAAAGAGGGACAAGAATACGTGTCACCATTAAGAAATGAACAAAAAGCTGACTCAATTTGAGATAGAACACACCGCGCGCTCGGTCTGTGAAAAGGTCACGTGTGTGGTCAGTGAAGAAGCTGCCTGCTCAGTCAATAACTAGGCCGCTAATTCAGGAGATTAATTAACTAAAAAATAAAAATAAAAATAAAAATAAAAATAAAAATAAAAATAAAAATAAAAATAAAAATAAAAATAAAAATAAAAGTAAAAATAAAAATAAAAATAAAAATAAAAATAAAAATAAAAATAAAAATAAAAATATTATTATGTTAGTAAGATACATAGTTAACATGTCCCCAACAATGACATCGATTTGATAACATCATCATTGAGATTTGTTATGCAAATAAATCTATGATATCTTTCTCACTAGTAATTAGCAAGTCAGAGTCGAATCACGAGGAAAGGACTTATAATGTAAATGAAGATGACACGAAACAAAATAAAAAGACACACTAAGGGTTTTGTGATTAAGTTGGTAATCTGCAAAGCTATATAGGGAGAAAAGAATCAGATTGTCAGACGCATAGGTTAGGTGACCGGCTTTTGATTGTGTTGATCATTGATGTTAAAGATAAAAGTCATGTAATGAATCAAACTCAGCAAAATATATGACCTCATGCACGATGATAGTGTGACAAGACGTAAACAATCGCTTCTACCATTATACAGTTGTACCCTTTAGCCAATGTTACAAATTTTATATGTCAATCATACAAGACAGAATCATAGAGAAAAGATACAATGGTAGGAAGTTTAATTTTGGCAATCTAGCTCATGTATACCAAGAGTGTGCTTACAACATAAACAAGCACGACAAACGTTTATTTGCTACTCTTCTAAACCAATATACGCCCAAAGCCTCAGAACGTGATCAGCAGTAAAAAAATTCATGCAACAACGAATTCATTCATCCAGTTGATCATTCTATAACGCAATCATTTAGTTTAGCTCAATAAACTTATCATTAAAACATAGACTTTATTAAGAACAATAATCTTATAAAAACAACGAACAAGTCATAGTATGTGAATTACACACAGAAACTTAGACATGCATGACCATGTAAATTTACACAGAAGATGAGTAGGAACAACTATCAAACCTTATTAACTCCTTCCTTAGTCCTTTATGGTACGCCACAAGCGGCTGCAGGTCTAAAACCGTAAGAGAATTGCATGCTTGATGTTGCAGGTCTCGGCACTCAAAGCGATGCGGATTGCTTTAATGAGGGGGCAAAGACCTTCTTATATAACTCTAAGTATCACCATCTTTGGCAATAAGTATATGCTCAATTTTTAAATATCTTCTGGTGAATATCTCTTTGAAGCCTCTGGATACTTGTACTTGATAATGATGGAAATCAAAAACTAAGAATCAGGAGCCAAATTTGGAAAGTTCTGAACATGGACCATGTTGGCTCTACTTACACAAATTCATCGAGAATTAGACTTTGACACCTATGAGGAAATTAGATCATTATTTCCTCTCTTCATAGCAATCACTCAAATTGAACATCTGAAAGATATCACTCTCAAAAGTTGTCTAATTCCACTGACCCAATCTTAGAAAAGTTGCGCGCATCGTGCATTGCATAACTAACTACCCCGCGCTCGGCCGTTGTGCGCAGTCTATGGTGAGTGTAGCTTATTTTTCTTCTTTTTTATTCACACCATGTGTCTTCTCTCTGCCACATCACCGCGTGGTGCTCTGCGCTCAGTCAGTTAGTGACTTCTAGCTTTGATCTGATTTTGTTTGTCTTTTACTCTAAACAATCCTCTTTTGACACATCTCACATTAAGTTCTGAATTCTCTATGCAATATGAAAAGTAGCTAAAATTATTAAATAACACTCTCAAAGGGTCAAGATGAGTTAGGTATAAAATAGACCGAATAATTTAGTCTCAAAGAAGCTTAAAAAGTAAGTTTTAGCTTTTAGAGCGAGTTTAAGGCTTAACATGAAAACATGCTAAAAAAATAGTTTTTAGAGAAAAAGAATGGACAAAATCATATTGGAGGACAAAAGTCAATGACTGACCGAGGGACGGACACGTGATGGGATTATGAAAGAAGCCAAGAACTCTGATTCAGCAGAGGCCACACGCATGATGGAGCTCACGGTGGTTAGTTATGCGATGTGTGATGCGTAGACATGTTTCTAAAATTGGGTAAATGGAACTAGAAAATTTTTGAGGTTAGATATCTTTCACACCAGATGTCCGATTTGAGTAATTCAAATTTCTATATAAACAAAAAACAAAGATCACTAATTTTTAAGAGGAGTCAAGGTCTAATTCTTGAAATATTTATCCAGCATAGCCAACAAAGTTGATGTGCATAACTTTCTTAATTCGGCTTTGGATTCCTAGTTTCAAATTTTTGATAGTTATCAGGTCCAAGTATCTAGAAGCTTTGAAGAAATACTCATCAAATATATTTAATAATTTATGCAGATCCTTATTACTAAAGATTAATGTAACTCGAGGTTATATAAGGAGGTCTTTTCCCCCTCATTCAAGTGTATCTCATTGCATCGTGCGTCGAGTGTCAACTACCAACACCAAGCACGGGATTCTCTTAGGGTTTCAAACCCGAAACCACTAGTGGAGGACTGTAAAGGATAAAGGAGGGAATGAATAGGGTTTGTAAGGATTATTCCTACATATCTTATTATGTATTTATTCATGGCCATGTGTGGCTAAGTTCCTTTGTGTAGTTCAGGTGCTATGAGTTGTGAATTGTTGTTGTGAGATTATTATTGTTAATAAAGTACATGTTCTTATGATATGCTTATTTTTTGTTTCGAAATAAAATTCATTGATAATAAAGAAAACAGGAAAAAAGAGTCGAACAACAAAAGAGGGCTCCCCCGACTGGTCAGATATACATTATTTTTACGATTATTTGTTCCTCTGCTCCAGCAGGTGATATTGCAACATCACATATGAAGTTAAGTAAGTCACCCTTCCAACTAGCGTTGTGAGGTGAATTAACATCAGAATGATTGTAGCCGGTAGCTACGTTAAAGAAAGATCTTGAAGTTAGAAATTGACCTATGAGACTGAGTGAGTCGACTTAAATTTTACACAATTTGGTAAAATAAAATGAATAAACTCATCCTTTGAAATTCATGAGTAGGATTACCTGGCTAGTTTAGGTGATGTAGTATCCAATAACACTTTTATTTATTATTTTAAAATTTAAATTTTCTTTGTTTAAAACTAAATATTTAGATTAGAGAATACCTGATAAGCTCAACGCTACTCGTTATCACCACAGTTTTATAAGTTTTTGACTACTTATAAGGCTCAATTATTGCAGAGATTAACATGCACGTCCCCACTTATTAAGTTTTAGACAACATGAATTTTTATTGTTATTTGATCATAAAAGGAAACAAAGGAAAATCAAAAATATAATTTCAGGTGCCCTCAATTTGGTGGGAAATGAATTAAAATATGTACATTTAAAAACTTGAAATAAATTGGCCGCAACATGATCGAAAATATAAAATTGTTGAAACATGAATTTAAAACAAGCCAAAAATAAGGAATTTTTAGGGGGGAAAAGAGCAGTAGCAAATATCTATCAGACATTGACATGAACATAAATAAAAATTGTTAATGGGAAGCTTGTTCCGGCGATAAGGTTGTCAATGCAAAGTTGGCCGAAAATATTCCGGCCATTTTGCACCATATTTCTGGCCTCAAAATTCTTCCTTTTTGTGTAGCGGGATGTGTTTGATGATATTGAGTTTTCTGTTATTTCATAAATATACTTGCTTCATGATTTATTTTGTAAGTAAAATTAGAAAATATATTAATAATATCTAATTGAAAGCTTTTGCTTTTGACTGTCGGTTCTTCATTCAGATAATTCATCTTTTATTGTAAGAAGAATAGGAGTTGGAGAAGGACATATTATGAGAGCGGGAGAAAAAAATGTGAGGATGATGAAGTTGAACTCTTATTTTGAGAAGAATAAGAGGAGTTGGAGAAGGAGATTTTGTGAGAGGAAGAGAAAAAAATGTGAATATGATGAAGTTGAAGTAGCTACAATTCTTGAGTTTCCTACGTCACGCACCACTATTACCAGATGGAGGACTAAAAATCAAGAATTCAAAAGAGGCTAAAGTAAAACCATGAGACAACTAAATTGACGAGAAGTCTAAATCACAAGATTTAGAAAACAAATGATACGATGGAACTAATATAATGTAGGAAAAAAAATAAAAAAATGGGCTCTGAACTAACACGTTTTACCTAATTACAATACGAACTATCATAATTTTTAAATAAGTTGCAAAAACCCAATTTTTGGACTACATTGCAATTTCAGTGTAATTGCAATTTAATTGGGCCATGAACCCAACTACCTAATTGGGTCATGAACCCAACTTTAGATGAAAAAACTCCACTAACGACACACGTTAACAGAGTTAACCTTTATAATTGAATTAAAACGACGTCGTTCCATTTCTTACATTTTATTTATGTTTTCAAATAAATTATATATAACTGAATAGGATGGGAGCGTCGCGACGCTCCCGGTCCAGTTCGGTTTGGGTCGGTTCAGGTCGGGTCGGTTCGATTTGATCCTAATTGGTTTGGTTTGATTTGAAAACGGTTGGTTTAGTTTGGTTTGTAATCGATTGGTTCGTTTCGATTTTAAATTTTCAGTTACGATTTCAAATTTTCGTTTTTAATAATTTAATTCAATTTTTAATTTTTCTCAAAACAGAATCCAATACTTGTAAATTATATATTTATTCACATATAATAAAGTCCAATACTTTTTAACCTGAATATTCCCAAATTAAACTCAGATCAAAATATAGCACACCGATGGATGGCCTCTCGTCCCGGCAGCGCCGACGGTGGGGCGAAGGCATGGAGGAACAAAATGATCTTCTTTTGCAGCACCGACTCCATCTGTTCTTCTGCTCAACCTTCTCTTCTTTGAGTCCATATACAACACCGCCGACATCTACGCCTCGCGCTTCAGCAGCCACTGTCCATTCCTTCTCCTTCGCCTCAGCGATCCGCATATGCTGCCCGCTCTGCCTCAGATCAAATTTTTTTCCTATTGAATTCGAACCCGTTTCAAATCCGGCTGTCTCGATGTTGAAATTGGGGTATTTGTGGATGTTGGACTAGGGTTTGGATTATGCATATTGGGGGAAAATTTTAAATTGGGTATCTGGGGTTGTTGGAGAAGATGAGTGTCGACTATCTGAGGTTTGTCGACTATTGCTAGATGGCTTTAGCAGTCAAATTGTATAAGGAAGACGAAGTAGGTGAAACAGTCGTCGGAGAAGTAAGACCAAGAGAAAAAATTAAGATTGTTGTCGGAAGAGGAGGACGCAGCAGTTATTTAGTTGTTGTAGGATTGGAATAGAAAGTAATCTTCTTTCCCTCTTTTACATGTCACTTAATCGAATTTTTTTGTTCACTTTTATTTGTAACTTAACAATTTTTAATGCGTGTTTAATGTCAACAACTATCTTAAAATGTCAAATATTAATCACTTCATTATCATATTCAATAAAAAATACATTCTCCATCAGTAATCATCTATCAATTTTACTTTTTGTACGATTTTTTTTATAAAAACATCAACCACTCATTCATTAAATATCTTCAACCGCTAGCATTAACTTCATCTTAATCTACTCAAATTAGTCAAAAACGACATGTACTAAAGGACGGAGGGAGTAATTAGGTTGTGGTGGAGCTTGGGGTTTTGTTGAAGAAATAGGAGTTTACGACTAAAATTAATTGCGATTATTGTAGAAATTAATTGAGTTTAATCTATATAAATAATTATTTAATTAATATAAATTTTATATAAAAAGTATGATTGGAGCTACATCGTTTTGTTTGGAGTTAAGGTCATTAAAAGTGTATTTATGGAGTAACAGAGTTACACTCAAATTGTAATTTTAGTCCAAAAATTGGGATTTTGCACCTTATTTGAAAATTATAGTAGTCCAGACCGCAATTGGGTAAGAGGTGTGGTAGTTCATGAAATCTTTACGATTTTCCCCCCTATAATGCAAGGTATGAAGAAATTAGAATTTTTAAGTTACATACGAGTTTTGAAGCTGAAATAGTTGTCGAGAAGATAGTACAAACTAAGAATTGTTTATCAAATGCTAGGAGTATTTGGAATTTTTTGAAGGATTGGTAAGTGAGATTGAATGCTATGTTAGATTTCTAGGTTGGTATACTTCTAGATTGTCTAGGAAGTGAACCACTTTTAATTGTTGTTTTACTTTTATGAATGAAGGGTTGTAAGAACCTTGCTAGTTATGCCTGCATGTTATATAACACATTCATTCCTCTTTTAGGGAGAGCTCGACTGGTGGATGTTGATAATATTAAGTCCACTTTGGAGGTTAAGATATATTTATATAACAGAGTTTCCATCTCTGAACTTTTGTAATGAAGGGAAGCTAATTCATTTTATGACCAGTTAGTCCTGGAGCGTTTTCAACCTACCATTTCCTCAAGTTTTGTTATCTTTTCTACCCGTTCTTTTTTATTTTAATTCTATCCTACTTGAAAAAATTGCAGATGTGAATTGCGATTTTTCTCATAAAAACCGTGATTTCAAACTGATAGTTGTGAAACAAAATTTTTCTTAAGAAAATCATAATTTTAAACCGCAGTCATAAAATTACTGGTTTGAAACTGCGACTTTCTTCAAGTAAGGTAAAATCGAAAAAGTAGAAAGAATAACAAAATATGTAAGAAAAGATAGTTTGTAAAATAAATCTCAACAAACATAGTTTAAAAATAACTGATCCTACTCTTCAAAGAACTAGCCAAATAAAATTAAAATAAATTTATAAATAGCAATGGAGTTTGAAGCAGGTCCTTATTTATTTGTAATACAACAAAGTCCGACTGAACCATTGACATTGACTTGAAGGTGTCAATGAGTCTGTTCCAAATTCATTTGGAAGGACCCAGATCCAGACCGTTTCATATGGGTTCGGATCCAGACCCAAACCCAATAATTTTATAAATATTGGATCCAAACTCAGACCCATTATTTGGACCCGTTAGACCCAAAATCAATTATTTTAATATTCAACTATCAAATAAAATAAATAAATAAATATCAATTTACAAAAATAATAAATTATGAAAATATGTCTACACTTAAATTCATTTTAAAATAAAATTAATTTTTAAAAAAATTTTAGTTTTTTTTAAATATTTTTTTTAAAATTTAATTTTGGTAAAAAATATTTTTATTTTTTTGAAAAAAAATTAATTTTATAAAAAAATTATTTTTTTCAAAAATATGTAATTTTTTTTCAAAATATTTTTTTAAATTTTTTTATTTTTTAAAAAATATTTTTTTATTTTTTAAATTAATTTTTTTTTATAAATATTAATTTAGTTTAAATCCAAATAGACTAATAATAAAAAAACTCAAAGAGATCCATTTTAAGGATCCAAATGGGTAGATCCAAATTTAACCAAAACGGGTTTGGACGGATCTGGGTCTACCCTACCCAATTGATAGCCCTGCTTGAAATCAATCACCCCGGAACCGCGAACAGATCCGGAAGTAGCCACTTATCTCTGGCTATTTGAATTTTCTTTATGAAGAACAAGTTCTATGACATAGGCGATTGTGTCAAAATATATATATTTTTCACTATACTTACTATGTTCGATTGGAATTCGTTTTATAGTCTAGTCATGTCTTGAATTTAGTTTTCAACTGGGACTGTTATAGTTGTAATTAGGGTTCCCATTCTTTCTCATATTCTCTTTCTTTTACTGTCATGAAAAAAATGCTAAAATAATAAATGAAATTGATGTGCCTGCAACAACATCCTATTCATAATAATAATTATACGTTGATGCAGGCAGAGTTCAATATATTAAATGCACGTCTTATGTCACAAAAATGTGGGAAGGAGGCTGGATCGCATATTCAGGAATTCATGGCCTTCAGAAGGAAGGCAGTCTCAAGAGCATGCTCCTTGCATTGCAAATACCTGTTTTCTTCCACTATATCAGTGGAAAGATTAAGAAGTATCGGTCTTTTGCTGTCATAAAATGTCTTTTCCCGAACCCGGGCCACCCACTTTGCAGCTTCCCATACTCCAAATCTAGCAACATGAACAAAACCGAAAGATGCTTAATAGCCAAAATGTCTATCAACCTGATGAAACCACAGTCGGGTTGCAGTCAAAAAAGTATGGATCATTACCTAGTGTTGAGAGAAGAGCTGATCATAACAGATGGATAGACAACATCTTTCTGGACATTGTCGTATGGAGAAAATGCTCTGATTGCTTTAAAATCTTCCTCATTCTCAGGATCCCCGAACTCATCAAAGTCAGCAGCTGTCAGTGCTGAAATGGGACGATGAAGAGTGCTCATGGGATCTAAAAAAGGAACCTAATAGTGGAAAAATAATATTATAGAGGATAATCTGGCATATATGACACCATTTCGACTGACATAAACATCATGTTGTGAAATACTCTAAACTAAAATTTTGAAGCCGAATGCCATAAAAAACTCAACCACTGGAAGATATACCTTCAGAATCGCAGCACGAAACAAGTCTGGGCTATTATTTATAGCTGCCGCAACCAAAAGCCCCCCAGCACTATAGCCCCATCCAGCAAGCTTATTTTCTTGCACAAGTTGTTTATCAATCAAGAACTTGCAACACTCTATATAATCCTCTATAGAGTTCTGCTTCTTTCTGCATCTACCATCATGATGCCACTTTTGCCCTTTACCACCCCCGCCCCTGCCAATTGACAGTACAAGTTGTCAATAAGCAACAAGTGGAAACGGACAAAAATCCAAGTGTGTTTCATGAATCCCTTGATATAGTAAACCATCCCTTACAGCGTCATGGTTTGTATGAATAATCAACGGGAAGAACACAAAATATAACACCTTTATCAGACAGAATAAGGTGAGTATCTACAGGGTAGAAAACAAAAACAGAGATCAAGGCATCCACATGCACACATGTATGACACTGTAAAGATACTACAAGCAACAAATAAAAGACAACTATGATTCATCTCCAAAAACAAACCTCACATCAGCATAAGCAACAACCCAGCCACGATCAAGAAGGCTTTTGAACTCACTGCGCCATCGTTTGTCTAGTACCTCTCCGTAAGCTCCATGAACGTGAACCAGACCTGGGCTGCCATTATTTGTTCTATGTTTCCGAGAGTATGTAACAGTTAAAGGAACAATCGCTCCATCAGAAGATAAAACATCATATTGCTCACAGGCATAATACTCCAGAAGATCATTCCACGAGCCAGTTTCATCAATAGACTCAGCATGAGATAAGATAGTGGATTTTCCATATAATATTTTTTTCCTTTCACGAATCATGTTCTTTTGTTGAATAATGGTCCACTTCCCACTAGACAACTCATAATCCACAACAGCATCAGGCATCTGCCAATAAAAAGAGCAAAAAATATGATCAACGTAAATGAAACAATAGGGCAAACAAAAAATGTGTAAGAGCATCTAAACAAAGCCGTGGATTTGGTTTATGGTTAACAATTCTCAAAAGAAGCGTTGCATCTGACAGGCATCTCTAGACTGAAACATGTATTCATCACAAAAATTGGAATATTAGCCAACAAATTTTTAGTTACAGGCATTGATTTTCAGAAGAAGTGCAGAATGTGGACAGTCATCTCCCAGCAATAAACTGGAACATGTATTCATCATGAAAAATGGAATACTAGGCCATGGATTTTTGGTTACGATTATCAATCCTCACAAAGAATGTACCATCTGAGTGGCATCTTCCAGTTACAGATTGGACCATGGTCATCACGAAAATTGGATTATTAGGCAGTGGATATTTGCCTACTGGTATCAGCTCTCACAAGAAGTGCAGCAACTGATATTCTGATGTGCTTCTCCAGTAACAATTTTACAGATCACAAAGATTGGACTTGGTTCAATACTGATAAAATATAAGCAACATCAAAATTCAATGTAACATTTTATAAATTACTAAAACAGCAACCACGTCTAATTAATATAACCCAGGTCTAAAATTTGAAACTCTTTCAGTACACATTCCTTAGAAACGCCTTGCATAAAAAGGCAGATAAGAACAGAATAGGGCAACAATGAGACGCCGACTGAACTAAGGTGCAAGTTCGAGAAAGGAAGTAGCCATCAGAAATAAAATTCCCAACCAATACCATATATATATTCAATCATGATAAGGATTGTCATATTTGTAGAGATATAAGAAAGCGCGACACCGGTATTAAATCTTTTTCAAGAAAGTATCGAGAACATTTGCAAGGCCAGCAAACAATTCTTATCAGTTGCCCACTTAAAATCAATATAAAAAAACAAGAATTGAGGATTCTAAATGAATATGGTAATAGCCAATCATTCTCTTTAGCATCTTGAGAGAACCAATGCTGCAAACATGATTCATTTTATTAACAAAGGTAGTTTACTTAAAACAAAAAAAAAAACTGAAAAGATATCAAATAAAGAAAGAGCATCCATCAATCCTAGGCACGAGCGAAGCTAATAAATGACCAATGGAGATGCAAACACAAAGAGCTACTAAAATGAAAGATAATGTCACAAACAAATCAAGGGTTCCTCAGTTACCACAGGCGTTGAAACTGTAAAACGCATAGTTCCAGAATAGTAGTCATAATTTGGTCCAGGGTATATATGAGAAACATAAGTTGGCAGAGGAAGGAAATGATGATTAAGCTCCTTCAGATGAAACATGTGCTGCAACAAGAGAAGCAATTCTAAGTAAGATCCATCAGGTACAAACCAAAATACATGATGTAAGCTCGCAGATGAGCAACATATGAAAGCCTCTTGGCTGATCCTGTCCTTACAGTGATAACACATACACAGCAATCCTAATAAGCATGCAGAAAAATGGCTCACCTTCCCATCCGGAAGAGGTAACTCGACAGCACAAAGTTTAATTGATCTACCTTCCCGTGTAGTAAGAACCATGTGTGAGTCACAGAAATCAACATCCTGAAGAGTTAGGCCCTGATACTCTGCGAAAGCAGGCTGAAAATAAAAAGATATATATTAAAAAGATGGTAATCCGCAATCATATCAGCAAAACATAACATATGCAGTAGTGGGTTTTCTAATGTATTGCCTGTATAAGCCTCATCCTACTGCAACTTCTGTTAATGACAGATTGCCATCACGAAAAATATATTGCAAGTATGAATAACACTTGGTTTGTATTACTAGCTTTGCTACATGTGATTAGTGAGACATTGTACATACGTTCAGCTTCAAATGCCACGTTGGTTATACCAGCTCAGTACAAACTACAAGTTGACTAGGATTGACATGAAGTATCAATATTCAATGTGATTAGCCAAAACAGTTAAATGGTATCACACCTCCCAGTTGCTGATATCAGAGGTAGCCTCCAACGGTTTACGGAGAATATAATGGTGATCAACAGGTTTCCCCTCCCTGCTAGCGTTGGTAAACAAGTATAAGTACCCTTGGTGATGCTCAAGGACGCAATGGACATGTGGTTCACCTTCCCAAACAATTGCCATACCGGACAAAGGATCAGCTGCATTCATCAAATATACCTACAATTCTGTTACTACATAACAAAGATCATCGTGAAGTGTATGAAAACTAAGTGCCAGAACAAATTGCATGCAAACTATGAATTGAACTTGGGTCTCCTTGATTATATACATAGTGATTGAAAGTAATACCTTTGACCACTTAGCACAATAATATTTCACAGTCACAAAGCGGAAATCTTTGGTATGCCTTATTTTAAGGAAAGCTGTATTATCCGGGGCATCAAAAAGTAAAACATCCTCTTCACTAGAACCAATCGTGCTACAGTACATCCTGACAATCCAATTTTATTGTTAGTTGAATTAGTCATCAGCATTATTTTCAAATTAATCATGGCCAAATTAAATCACAGTTACAGACCTGTAAGGCCTTTTGTTGCTATCAGTAACAACATATAACAGCACCTGCCCATCTTTGGCCCATGCTATATTACAAACTTGCTCAGCTTGAGGCTTGTTAAATAAAACTCCCGAATTCAAATCTCTGACGGACAATTTAAAGAAATCTTTGTCCCTATCGTACATCAAGTAGGCGAAATACCGATGGTTGGGTGATATCTCAGATTGATCTTCATAGGCGTAGCCTACAAGATTAGAAATACATGTAAGCATAGCCATACCCTCAATCCAGAAACTCGAATTCCATAAACAAAGGATCAAGTACCTCCAAATCTATCAGCTTCTACATTATAATCAACAAGCTTCTGTTCAATCTTTCTTCCAGATCTGAAATCAAACCCAGCTGAAGGAGACTTATAAGACATAAACTCCTCATTCAAAGCAGCTAGTCGCCTGCACAGCACACAATAGGGCTTCCCTTCTTCGACTCTCCTATAGTACAACCTGAAAGTAAAAGAGATTACAACGCTCTTCGAATGCCACAGAGGACGCAGGACATAAACTAAACCATTTGAGAAATGAGAAACGAGAGAAGATACCATGGACCCCATCGGAGCGGCGGAGTGGAGAGGTCGGCGGCCATGCGAGAGGCCATTTCAGACTGGAGCTTGGACTGGAGGCGGTCGGTGTCAGACATGACGGCTTCGGTATACTTCTCCTCTTGTTCCATATAAACGTCCATGTGTCTCATGGCCACCTTGTCGTTGAGCTTGGACATCCAGCTGTAGGGATCTTCCCAAGTGGTGTCATGAAGAGTGAAGGTCTCCGGCTTCTGCGGCGGCTTCGGTGGAGACGGTGGCGGGCGGGGAGGAGGAGGAGGCTGTTTAGGGGCTCTCCGATGAACTGAGCGGGTGAGCTCGTAAAAGGGTAAGAGCCGCGGGCGGTGGCGGAAAGGTGCGATGAGGTTGTGCATTGCGTGTGGCACGAACCACCCAAAGGGTTGCTGCGACGAGTTTTGGAAGTTTGCAATTGAGCCGAAGGAAGCAAGCCCATCAATNNNTTTTAAAGTATATGTGCATGAAGAATTTAAGAATAAAATTATATATATATATATATATATATATTATATATATATATATATAGACAAGAGATCAAATGTAAATGGGTTATTCATTGTAAATAATGGACAGATCACATCCTTTCATTTAATTAGATCTAATGGCTCTAATTAATGTTTTGATTATCTAATCCATCATTAATAACACAAAAATACCCCAACGAATTTCCAATCCTCTCTCACGTAACGTCGAACCTACATGACCTCTCACCCTCCACGATCGACACCGATCAGCTGCAAGAATGCCTCTTTTAGCCGGTCTAGACATGTTGCGGGGAGATGGCCGAAGCAATGTTGGAGGTTGCGCAAACCCTAGCCGGCCGTTGGATGCCTGGCGCTCCTCTTTCATCGGGCGAAGCTTGTCTCCTCTCATCAGGCCATCCTCCCCAGAAACCCTAATCTCATCTCCACAACACCCCCACAATTAACGTTTCAAACTAAGATCCACCATTCGTGTCGCATCCTCCACCGCCCCTCCACAACATTAAACCTGTTTCCTCCTAAACCTCAGATCAAATCTTCAATTTTGTCACCGAACTCGCAACGTTCCCAAAGTCCATTTTACACAAAGCCGAATCTGAGTTCGTCGATTGGAATGGATTCGGGATGAACGTCATGGAGATGAGCCACCGAAGTAAAGACTTCATGTCCATTAATCAGAAAGTCGAGTCTGATCTACGCGAGTTGCCCGAGATCCAAAATGAGTATGCTATTTTGTTCAGGACGGTGCCAACACCCTGTTCATTGTCATCCCTTTGGATTCAATAATATGAATTTCTGGTATCTTGATTTTTGTGATTTGTCTTATTTCCATTTTTAGTAGTGAACATGTTTTCAGTAGTGTTCTTTTGTGTCATTCATTGTTGACGATTTCAACAGATTTAGATTGAGCGAGGATGATGAAGAGGATATGTTGATGATGGAAGAAGAACAGTAGTCACCTAATGTTCATGTCTCATGGAAAAATGTGGTATC
>NQLW01000040.1:4899118-4934162 GCA_002312845.1 Kalanchoe fedtschenkoi | reverse complement strand
AACCTGCACAACCGATCTAGGGTTTCCTGCCTTTGACCCGTCTGATTCGAAACCTGGTCATGGATCCATCGCAGCGAGAACGGCATCATAAACCCACCCCTGTCGGCATACGAATCCCGATAACTCTCGTAGCAATACTATGACGAATCCAGATTGTCGAGCGTGGAGAGCTCTTGTAGCACTTCGTCATATTTCCGTAGCTTCGTCAGCGGAAGGACAAAGTATGACACGTAATTAAGGGCGTTGTGATGATAGGTGGAGATGAGTGAGATTTAGGGTTTCGGGAAGCATACTTTGGGCAGGGGAGGGAGTTGGCGCAGTTGAGACTCCTTCATGCTCAACTCCTATTGCTTCCTCTCTCTTCGATCTCTTCTATCAATTTTCTCCGAGAAGGAATTTTGACCATGTGAGTTGAACGGGAAGAAGACTAATTACAGTCATTAGATCTAATCATATTAATGGCTATGATTTGTCCACTATTTATATTGAAATATGCATTTACATTTGATCCCTCCTCTATATATATATATATATATATATATAGTATTTTTTTTTAAAAAAACTTTAATCAAATAAAGAGGATAAAAAGCACTTGATCCAACACTATATAGAACTCGGCTCAAAATGCGTACACAAGAAAAACTTTGGAGGGGATGACACCCAACTCCAAACCAAAATAAATAACACAGTGAGAAGACTATCGAGACCCACAAAAAGCCGCGTGACTAGGATCAAACCAAAGAGCAAGGCTAACATATGGGGAAAAGTCTCACACCCCAGTGGACGTCACCATCCAAACTCATGGGCAGAATGCGTTGGGTGATCTGTAACACTATTTGCCTCCCAAACAAAATGCACCACCGTAGCTCCGTGATAAGTACTTATAATCCTCCATAAGATGCGAACACACTTCCAAGGGTAGAAAATCCTTCCTGTGAAAGCATCCACAAAAAAAGACGAATCTGACTGAATCATGGAAATAGATAACTCTCTGGACTTCGCATCCACGTTCGAAACTGAGGTCTCATAGTCCACAGAAAGCAAAAGTCTCGGATAACCAGAAGAATCGCGAATGACTCCACCAGCCGACCCTCCTGCAATAGTAGCCGAACCATCCACATTCAGGGTCAGCCCCTCGTCCGGATCCCAAGCAATCCACCGGACCCTCCTCCTAGGAACCTCCATCCGGGGAATGCGAAGAGAATAAAATGCCAATACGTCCAAAGGTTGGCTATGAGACGAGGCCCTAAATAAGCGAGTGAGACCCAACAACCACTAGTGCACGCGCCAGATCACTCTGCTCTCAAAATAATACGTATTCTCATAAATCCTTCTATTCCTCTCACACCAAATCTTCATAAGCCACAACCAACCACTATTGACAAGACAAAGTCCATTGACAAGACGCTAAATGTTGGGGAATCTAAAACCACCGAAGCTGAAAGATACTAGAAATACGGAACTTATCCAAGATCTTGGAAAAACATCTCCACAAACTAGAGACCAAATCCCCCTTAGAGAAAAGGTGATCCGGAGACTCACACTGAGGAACCCCACAACAGCAGCATTTAAAAAGTCATAACCACATCCTGACGCCGCTCACGAGAATCAACAAGAACAACATTATGGAACACTCTTTACAGGAAAGCTGAGACCTTCATCAGAAGTCAGGGGATCCAAAACCAGTCAAACTTCGATGAAAGAGCCCGAGGAGCCACCATATCACAAAAAGCAGAACCTGAAAAGGAACCAAAATTGTTGTCTCTCCAAACCACCGATCTGCAAAGTCCTCTTGAATTTAAACTCTAGATAGTCAATTTCTAACCTTAGAAGGAAAACTAGAAAGAATGTCTTCACTCGAAAGACATTCCCGGACAAGCATCGAGTGAGAAAGCTAAGGCAAAAGCTGTATTGGAAAGGCATGAGCATGTCTAGTGTCTTGTCTGCCAAAAATCCACTCAAACCGAGGTCTCAAAGAAATGATAGTTGACCAGATAGCTGAGCTAGCCACTTTAGCCTATGCAAAAAGCTAGGGCTGACCATATTTGGAAGCCATGAAATGGGACCAAGGGGACGACTGGCACTAGAACTCTACGCAAGCTTAGCCTGCAACAAATCTAATGCCTGGTATATACTCTGAATACCAACACCCCCTCCTATACAGGTGGACGTACTCTCCTCCAATTTATCCTATATGTTATCTTAGCCCTCCCACAATCCCATAAGAATGCCAAGAGAATAGAGTTCACCTTATCCAAAATAGTCTTTGTAACTACCATTGAGGATAGAATATGAAGAAATGTGGCCATCAAAATAGAGCGAATGAATGTGATATGACCCCCGACAAAAAATCAGCTTTCCCAACCAATCCTCCACCCAAGATATGATGCGAGAGACAAGACCATCAAAATAAGAAATACAAGGCCTTCATGGAGAGATCAGGACCCCCAAGTAAATGACCAGAAAGCTCCCCTCCTGAAAGCCACTGAGACACAAGATGACCGATCTTCTAAGCAATCCATCAATTCTAAAGAGAAAATAATGACGAGCCACCAGAAGAAAGCATTAAACCTAAGAGAAATTTGAAAGATATGATCAAGGCTCAGAATTATTCCCAAATAATATGGAGGAAAGTTTGTGAAATGCACATGGAGAAGCTACATCACAAGATCCACCATATCGAAAACTTTTTTGAAGTAAGGCCTCTAAAAGAAGATTACTTCTTTTCTGATCTTCGCGGATATCATATCTACTGGAAAGGGATCCCTGCAAAAGACTTCTTAGTAGTTTTTCTAAACTAGAAGCGTCATACCAAGACGTTAAACTCGGCTTTTATGGGAAGTAACTCAATACTGTAAGTTTTTATTTTGTTTTTCAGCTGTAGAAGTAGATTTCATGAGTGAATTTCAGTATTAACGATATGTGATAGAAAAATTAAGTGTGAAATGAAAAAAATCAGTAAGTGCAAAATTTGAAAATAAATTAAAAAATGTTCTATGATGGTGAATTTAGGTTGATGGAGAATTATTCTGAAAGATAATTAAGGTTGAAGCAAGAAATCGGGAAAATGGAGTCTTAATGAAGGTCTACTTGGTCGATTAGATTTCTTAAGACAATTTTGATTGTGTAAAATGGGATTTTGCATTTAGATTTCTTTGAACCTGATATAGACCGAGTAAGGGATTGAGGATGTCAACCAAGTACAGTTGCAATCTGCAAGAGTTTTTGGCTTATACTCAATCGAGTAACATTCCTTAAAGAATCTTACTCGACCGATTATCAGGTAACGACAGAGAACAAAGAAGGCTTTTTACCTACTCTCTCATTTAAACCTCCTAAATACACCATTGTTAGACGAGCTCCTCCCTTCTTAACCTCAATACACTCCCAAATTCTCCACCCAAACACAAAATCACCACCAAATTCAATCTTACCAAATCTACACAAGCCCACTCCTTTTTTTTAATCCATTCCCAATTTAATTCCTGTCATCAAACATGGCTCCTCACGGGAAGAGTCAGTGGAAGCAAATATAAAACTATGGACACACATGCAACAAAACATAATGAGGAAGTATATGACATGGAGGTAGCTTCAAGGACACCAAATTTGATCTAATTTCAAGAAGAGGTAACTCTTATTCTAAGAAGAAAAGCTCATGAACGTGTGAAATCAGTAAGGAAAGAGAGAGGGAAGTCCAAAAGTCAGAGTTACACTATCAACGGCTCCCGCTATGTCCAGGAGTCACGCCCGCCGGATCCACCTCTTGGTTAGCATGAAAGAGGAAGTAGCCATCAACTAGGGTGTCTCTCATACGCTGCAAAGGCAACACAGTTGGAGAAATCTATGTTTTCGGTGATCGAGCTTCCAAGGCGGCAACCGTTTAATAAGGATTCTCCAGTTAGCTCCCCTAACAAACTCCTTAGCCACATCGCCTAGCATGCCGCCGCTGTTGCTGCCATGAATTCAACCTCGCACGATGATAATGCAATCGTTTTCTGCTTCTGCGAAATCCATGAGACCAAACTATCATTAATGTAGAACGCCATACCTCCCGTACTCTTCATGTCATCCATGTCACCTTCTAGATCACAATCAGAGTATCTGGTGATTAACTATGGGCCTCTCTTGGTGGGATACACTATCACATAGTGCATTGTTCCCTTCAGATACCTCAGCATGTGCTTAACCGCCTTCTGATGCATCACGATCGGCTTCTCCATGAATCCGCTCGCCGCCCCGACAGCATATGAGAGATCTGACCTAATATGTAGGAGATACTTGAGACAGCCAATCACACGATGATACTCAATAGTTTCAATGAATTCTCTTTCGGCATCCTTATGCAGCTGCCTCTTCGGCTCCATGGGAATCTTGACTGGATTGCATTCGGCCATGCCGAATTGAGCTAACACCTTCTTGGCATACGCAGCCTGCTTGATGGTGATGCCTTCTTCTTCATACTCTACCTCAATCCCAAGGTAGTAGGTAAGCATTCCCATATCACTCATTTCAAACTCAGTCATCATCTGCTGCTTGAACTCATTGATCATCATTGGATTAGCGTCAGTGACAATGAGGTCATCAACGTAGACACCAACTAGGATTCTAGCATGGTCTCTTCCTCTTTTGTACACTACTTGCTCCTGTGTACATCTTATGAAACTGAGCTGCTTCATATGCTTCGATGAAGGCGCGTGTTCCAAGCCCAATGTACCTGTCGGATCCCATAAAGTGTCTTGCTGAGTTTGAAAACCATGTGCTCCTTGTTCTTCACAGTGAATCCTTCCGGTTGAGCTACGTACACCTCTTCCTTGAGTTCACCGTTGAGAAATGCTGATTTGACATCAAGATGATGAACTTCCCAGCCACGATTTGCTGCCAAGGCAAGGATCATCCGCACGGTGTTAAGCTTTGCCACTGGTGCAAACACCTCTTCAAAGTCAATGCCTTGCCTCTGGACATAGCCTTTAGCGACTAATCTTGTCTTGTGCTTGGCTACTTCTCCGCTAGAGTCCTTCTTCAGCTTGTACACCCACTTAAGCCCAATGAGTTTGTGGCCAGTCGGTAATGTCGTCAGTGTCGTCACTGTCCAATGAAGGTTGTAATGTGATGATGGCACGTGCATCAACATGTTCAGCCGCCGTTATTGTTGATGCATGAGTTACCGCTTCTGTAGATCCCTCAGAAGATGACATTGAGTTATCTGTTGTTAGCTCGTTGTCGTCAACTATGAAGTCTGTGGGTTCATCACTGTCTGTGCTTTCATACCACCTCCACTCCATATTATCCTCGAATATCACGTCTCGACTTACAACAATTTTGTCTCTTTGCTGGTCAAACAGCCCATGTGCCTTGCAGCCATCCTTGACGCCAAAGTACACCATCTGTTGGCTCTGATCGTCGACCTTCTTCACTGATGTTGTAACGTCACTCTCCACAAGGTGCAGTTCTGGCCACACCTTTTTTTCATTAAGATAGACATGCTCAACTGTTTTTGTCTCTCCGATGCTAATTCCTCAGACACAGCAAACATTGAAGTAGGTTCGAAGTCAACAACCCGCGTGAGATGTGTCTTCTCCGTCTTCTTCGGTGCCCTGCACTTATTTGCATTGTGTCCCATCTAATTGCAATTATAACACCGGATGTGACTCTTATCGCGGTCTCCACCTCCAGAGTCATCCTCGCTTGGTATATTGTCACGCCCGTCTCGGCCTTGGCTTCTGTCACGACCATGGCCACCCTGGCCTCCGCTGTCATTCTCTGGTGACTTGCCTCTACCCGAGGAGTTACCACATTGCTTCTTCTGTCGTGCCTCCCACTCAGCCTGAGTGAGTAGCAGCTGACCATCGCCATTGGAACCACCACAATACGCCTTCAACCGACCTACCGCTTCTTCAAAAGGCATAGTCTTAAGGTCGTATAATTGCTCAATGCCGGCGATCAGGTTCACAAAGCGATCCGGCACAGTATCAAATAATTTCTTTACTAAGGCAAAATCATCCAAAGTTCCACCCAAACTGGCGTACCTTACAGACATGCCTGTGAGCTTGCCGGCATACTGGTCGAGGGTCTATCCCTCTTGCATGCGCAGAGCATCATCCAATTAAGTCACTCTTCAACGTCTGCAGCTGTGCCTCCTTGATGCGATCTGCGCCGACGAATCTCATCTTGAGACAATCCCAGACCTCCTTCGCCGTCTTCTTGTTTGCCACTTGCATGAGGAGATTCTCTGGGAGAGTTTGGAAAAGATGCGACCTCGCCTTCTTGTCCTTCCTCGTGTCGACGGCTTCACCCTCCGCCGGCTTGATTGCCACCCCAGATACCCTGATCTTCCATCATGACTTGCACCCGAATCACCCAACTGATGTAGTTCGTTGTCGTTAACTGTGGGTATATGAACAACCCACCGCCGCTTTCCCGCAAGGCTTCTCCACTAACAATGAGCGATATTGTATTGAATCAGGGATACTTAGGCTTAAAACCAAGAAGCTCTGATAATAGATGTTAGGCACAGGATCGATGTCTCACTACCAGATATATGTGGCAAACAATACTAGCTCACAATTCATTCAGAGAGAAGAGAAGAAATTGCTAGAGAAGAAATTATTATTGATAACTGTTGTTTTTACAAGGAGAAGAAACAACCCTATTTATAAGGTACAAATACTAAACCAATAGAATTCCTAACCCCAATAGGATTCCTAACCCAATAGGATTTCTATCTCTAACAAAAACAGTAACCTACCTAAAATAGGAAAATGACAATATTTGGAAACTTCTATATATTGTATCACTAACAATAGAAAATACCCTACATCTTCTACTTATTAGGCCATTCCAGGATTAGACTCAACACTGTGAGGGAGATCCCCACTCATTCACCTGCGATTTTGAAAGAGATTCCCGATTTTTCACGGAATCATTCTTCATTCTCTCCTACACCATCGATTCAAACGATATAGACACGTTTATATTTGCATAGATTTACCTTAATTTGAAATTCCAGAAAAAAATAAAAGTATCCAAATTGATTCATCGACACACTAGCTCCAAATCAATTATGTCTTGGCTATGTCGAATTTGTCCTCAATTACGAAGCCGATGTCGAAGGTGGGATAGTGAGAGAGACCTTGACCGCCATGAAGAAGAGTAGAGAAGAGATCCAAAAAGGAGGGAGATTGGGCGGGCAGATGAGAGAGACCTTGACCACCGCCAAACGTGGAGATTGCAAGATCAGGTGGGGAGATCTCCAGAAATTCCACATGTTTCTTTAACGCCAGGTTAAACTATGAGAATGATATTTATAATAAATTAATTAAAAATTTTACGATTTGCATCTCATTGATAATTTGAATTTCAATGGAAAGGGCAAGGGGGACAAATAGTTCCAGAATCCACTTAAAATTTATTCAGACTGGTAAATATGATAATAAGTTAACATTACATGACTAATGAAAGAAAAGAAACAGGGATCGTCACTGTAAAATACTGAAGAAGAATTTGTTGTTGTTTGTGTACAAGTTGTATTATTTGAAAAGTAGAGAGAGGAAGAGAGATAGCGATTGACTGATGGGGAAACGATGAAGAAGACAAAATAGTACAACAAGCGTTAGCTTTGAAAGACTCAAGAAAGTAAAAAGAAAGAGAAAGCTTGCACAGAGAGATAGAGAGCCCAAGTGCGAAGGGAGACATAAACACAGAGGTTGCTTTTGGCTATGACGGCGTTGCAGGGCTGCTCTAATTCCCAACCATTAAATGCAACGTCCACCACTTCCTCTGTCCAAGCAATAAACTACAATAACAAGGAACATATAACATCTGTCGAAGCTGCTACCAGCTCCATCATCTCTCTTATTCATTTCCAACACCGAACTATTATTGTTCTCACAACTCTTTATCCGCCCTTTTTTTTTCCTTCGGAATTTCTACTGCTCCTGCTGTGCTATGGGTTTGCAGCCTGCGGACTCAGATATTACTAGGGTTTTAATAAATTGTGTAGGAAAATGTCTGGTTTTTTTTCACTAGGAGGAGCAAACCCACAACAGCCACACCATCTCAACTCATCACCAGAAACCCTAATCCCACCTGGAAACTGGTTTGAATTGCGGAACGAAAAGTTGGCTGCAACCTACAGAAGAAGAGGAGCAATAGAGTTATGGCATCAGCAAGCATGTCATGAGAGAAGTAGCAGAAGCTACGACATCAGTAATAACCCAACATCAACATCTCATCTGCTAGGGTTCGGTGTAGGACCCACTAGCGTTGGCGCCATTGATACCTCCACACAGTCGGATGATCAGTCGGTGGCGTTGGGCATGATCACGATGTCTGGTTCGTCATGTGGGGTTGGACTGGGCAGTGGTGATGGGAGGAGAGGTAGTATCAGCTGTCAAGACTGTGGAAACCAGGCGAAGAAAGAGTGCGTTCATATGAGATGTAGAACGTGTTGTATGAGTAGAGGGTTTGACTGCCAAACCCATGTCAAGTCCACTTGGGTGCCTGCTGCCAAGCGCCGAGAGAGACAGCAGCAGATGAAGCGGCTCAGGCAGGACCCCAAAGCTGCGGCTTCCGCTTCCAACTCCTCTCTTGCTTGTACTTCCTTAACACGCCTTGCTCCATCTCCATCCACACTAGGTACGCCGCCAAGCGACTTCCTTGAACTAAAAAAGGAAAGAAAGATGACATTGAGATGATGCGGTCTTGATAATCACCATAATCGATCATCACTTGATTTTTCATTTCATTTGATTTATTTATTTTCAGTTGCTTGCAAATAATCGAACGTTACTATTGATTGACATTGCATACGTAGCAGGAACCTTGGCATGACTAGCAGATTGATATTAATAAAAACTATGGATACATTTTGCTTATAATATGTTTTGTCTTAATTGAGATTTTTTTTTAAGGTGTAGGAGAAGGGGGGAGATGGGCGACGGTGGGAGATGAACTGCCCCGGGAAGTGAGATCTTGTGCTGTGTTCAAGTGTGTTAGGGTGAGCCCCATTGAGCAGCAGGGAGAGGAGGGGTTGGAACAGCAGCTAGCATATCAAACCTCTGTGAACATAGGAGGACACTTGTTCAGAGGCATACTCTATGATCAAGGCCCCCAAAACCACCACTATCATCACCATTCTGATTGCATTAACCTAGTCAGCAACACCCAACAGCATGCTTCTTTTGGAGCGGATCCCACGGCTGCCACCAACTTATATCAAGCACCCAATGCTACTTTTCCAGGCGCATCAGTTGTTTGTACACATTTCTGCCCGTAACCTCAAATATCATCAAGCCTCCTCCTCTTTCTCTCCCAGAGCATGAAAATGGCACGATGCCCCCACGTTCAAATTTTCCAAGTGCAGAGAGTGGACTTGCTAGTCTGTTTATGGCCGACTTAGCACCCAATTTGATCTTCAACAGTGTTAAATTAGCAAATTGAGAACAAAGCGACACTTATTCAGTCAGTAGGTACCTGAGGATACATAAATTTTGTTTCTAGGGATATTTGAATATTGATTGCTTCTAGCTTAGAATAATTTGTTTTTTAAAAAAGTACCATGCACCTTTCCCCAAAAAAACACATTCCTTTTATTAATTTCATATGGATTAATATCAAATGAAGCAAAACAAGTTTACTGCTATCTAAATAGTTTTGGTGTAGAAGAATTTTTTGTTTTGGCTCTTTATCAAACTTTTTTTTTTCTGATTGGCCTCGCATGAAAAATGTTTATTAAAATAGCCTACTTTTGACAAATCTCCATTTGAAACAACGGTTAGCTTAAGGCTAACCGCGGTTTGAAATTGGGTCTCGACTTTGCTTCTATGCTGACTGGGGTTATCCAATCAACAAACATGTGTAATCAAGATCTGACCCAACCGTTGTTTGAAACAGTAACTGGAGTTAATGAAAACGACGTTGTTGCCACACATCACTGCAATTGTTGCTCGCCGAAGCAGCGAACGACGTCGCATCGTGCAATACAGATCCAGTTTCAAACGACGGTTGGATCCAATCGCTGTTTCAAACCTCGGCTTGATTACACCAATAAGTTCAGAGAGCTATCCCCTCCGAACCGTTGTTTGAAACTGGGTCTGGCTTTAATCTAATCCAGACCCAGTTTCAAACTGGTACAAGATTATAAATCGAATCGCCATTTGAAACAGAGGCTAACCGCAGTTGCAAACCGGTACTTGTCCACCTAGGGATGGCAATGGGGCGGGTTTGAGGCGGTTAGTGATATTACCATACCCTATCCGTCTCGAGATATACAAAACCATACCCGCACCACAACCGTTCGGGTATGGGAAAATCAAAATCATCCCCATCTCTGTCGGGTTTCGGTTTAACCACGGTTCATTATTTAACCAACAGTCAATCTCACATATGAAAAATCAAAAGTATTGTCATTGGCCACGGATAAGGAGAAGAGTCTTAGCTCGCTTTGTTTTTCTTTATAACAAGCTTTGAAAATATCTAAATTAAGTTTTATATCTCTGAAAAGAGAATCATACTAATTAATATCCTAGTACAACATGTTGTTATTAATAATTTGCTCGTCCTGCTCAGCCAACTATATAGTTATTAGTGCATAACAAACTTCTTATACCAACTTACTGAAGAAATCCTTGTTGAGGGCCGTCGCATCTTACTTAAAACCATGAGTAGTGTGATATTAGTAACAAGTGACATGTACTGCATCTTAATATATATCTGATCCAATGTTGCATCTTATTTAAGATCAAAGAGAAAATGAGTAGTTCTTAAACCGAGCATGGTCGACAATTGAAACAGGATATTCATGAATTATGATAATTGAATCTAATTTCTCCCTAAACCTTTACTGATCAAAAGCTTGAGATTTTACTTTATTCTTATTATTCACATTAAGAAAGGACTGTCTTACAACTTGATTTTTTTTTTCAAGCAAGATTTCACATGAGCATGTAGATGTGACGTCCCATTTATCGAATCTACTCCAAGAAGGCATTTACAGTGTACACATCTCGCTTTTTGCAAATCGTATCGTTTATGGTTTGGATAACAGAAATAAAGTCTGATGACATAAAAGCCACACTTGGCGATTCACGCTTTAACCAAATCTTCACTCGATGATAAAAAATAGCTACTTCGTCGCTTCAATAGGTGACAAAATGAAATAAAACTCATTGCGTAGCTTCAGAAATGAATGCTTTGATGTTGTCTATGGTTTCAATTAGATAAATCGCCTCATCCGATGATAGAATCAAAGAAAACACGCCGCACAGCTTGAGATGAGGATTTTTTTTATTACTATCTAGAATTTTTTTGTCTTAGACAAGAAAGTTAGCAAATGTAGATAATGGAAAGTAATAGTTCTAGCAAAATATTATAAGCACAATTTGTAAACCTAACTCAATGAATCCTAATCTGATTACAAATTTAGCATTTTATTTAATTTTATTTAATAATTATTAGAGAAATATGTATTATAGAATTACATGTATTACTTAATTTAAATAGTTATATAACTATTATGGGGAGGTCGGATCAGTTTATGGGTGGTTAACTAAAGTCGGGTCGGGTCGGGGCGGATATGACAAATATCATACCCTTAACCTACCTGTCCAATTTTTTTTAGTTCGGTTACGGTTTTAACCACGGACGTGGTCAACTCGGTTATTATCCATGTTGACCGGGTTGAATTGCCATCCCTATGTCCACCTGTCTGCTAACTGGGTAGCCTAGTCAGCACAGAAGTCCAGACTTAGTTTCAAACCGCGGTTTGCCAAACTAGGCCATTTCGATAATTTTTTTTTCATGCGAGGCTGATCGGAAAAGAAAAGTTTGATAAAGGGCAAAAAGAAAACTTCAAAAGATGGTGGTTTTGAAGTAAAATAAGGTGGTTTTGGTTTTAATAATATCATTCAAGTTTTATTTTACACGTGACACATGGTGATTGATGAATGAAATTCAAAACTACATAGTTTTGAATTAGGTGTGAATGACTTGTCTGAATGGGATTAATCTATTTAACAAAATATTTCTATTTTATGCTAGTTTTTCAAAACTACAATTCAAAAACATGTTACCTATTAGAATAATGTGGTTTTCGTGACAAAAATTAATTTTGAATCACAACATGCTTATAATTTTAAATTATTAAGAACATAATTTTGAACTATGGTTTTTTTAAATGGGAAAAATCTCAAAAGAGACCCTGAACTACAACCACTTACCCAACTACGGTCATTACGTCGTTTGGTTATCAAAATAAATAATATCATTTTCTACGCAAACAAAATGATGTTTTTCATACTCAATTTAATAATTTTAAGAAATTGCACCCATTAGTAATTTTCAACAAATTTAATGATCAATTATATTTGAGAAATCAAACACGTTGATTTTAAGCACAACCAAAATGAGTTTGATTTTTTTCATCGCATCCTTTTTGAAAATCGTGGTAATTCAGACCGCAATTGGGTAAATGATGGTAGTTCAGGATCCCCTTTTGGGATTTTTCTCTTTTTAATTTTAAAAGAGATTGTTAAATTGAAGATACAAGTATTGTGCCGCTCTTGCTGTGAGCACCGAAGCCTGGCCTCTAAGATGCCTAATCCTAGGCTCCCTCACTGTTTCCACCCATCAAAGTCTCCAGCCACTCTCCCCCGACCACTCTTTAGCCACTTTCCTTAAAAATATGAGAGTAGTTTTTAAAGTTTCATTATTAAAGGCTCATGATGGTAGAAAATATGGACTTTAACTTATAAAAAAGTTGAAGTCCTTCACTGCATATTCTCCAAAATTTAACTTATAGTCGGCCTCCCAAAATTTTGGGGTACATACATCGTTTCCACCATATTCTCCAAACTTTGTTGTAATGATTGTATTAATGAGGACATCACGTTGACATCATGAATAATGGGTCTATCCTCACCTTCACTGCATCACCTCATTTCCTTGTCCTTCCCTTCTCGAGAGAACATTTCGCCATCCTCAACAGAGGCGAGAATAAGCCACAAAGAACCTTGGCCCATGACCATCTCCTCTGAAATCCCCATCTCGCCTCCGGTTTTCCCCTCATCACCCATTCTTTCTTTTGAACCTCTAAATTTGAGTAAGCCCTCATTGTGGCCCTAGCCCGAGAATCCCCCAAGCGTAACCCATGCAGCTGGCCTAGCAAGGCCCTCACTGATCTGATGCCTTCTAGCATGGCTTAAATCTCGACCCGGCCAATCATCTTTTTATAATTTTCCAGGTACCTCCATCTTGCAGCCATTATCATCTTTGTGAACCTCCCCATCCTTCACCTACCTAAAAAACCGACGAACAAGTTTAGTGCTCCTATTATCCCTCATCTGCTTCAATAAAGGCTCATGGTGCACCTATCTTGCGCCTCTGTTGCTCCCTAGAGGATCACAACCCACCCCGAGCAATCCCCTCAAGACTCCTGAATAGAGGCAAACCCTCTGGCCTAGATAACACCTTCTACTCTACCGGCGCTTCGACCCCGAACATCTTCTAATCTTCTTCTCCGGCAATCAACACCAACATGCCCATGTTTCTTACAAATATAATAAAACTTCAGCATCCCTTCAATCTGAACCTGGACCCACCTCTGGAACTCTGCTGATCCAACCCATAGACCTTGAGGAAAAGGCTTGGTAGCATCCACCTTAACATATACACAAGCAAATACTTGATTTGAAAGGGCTAAAGTTTGACTATTCACTTTGAGAAAAGAGCCAAATCCATTGTATAGTTCTCTCAAATAAACATACAAAAAATAATATGGATCCAATACGGTAAGTTTGATCCAAGCAATGGTCATTGATGATTTCCACTTCCTCAAAAACTCCTTTTTCCACCAAAATGGCCGAAAACGGGTAGAGCGAATATGATGAGATGCAACAATTATGCTTTCACCACATCTTCCTCCAAACTGCGTAATATGAGTACGTTACGGGTATCTAGGGAGCCAACAATGAGAGAAGATGATAGCCCCCAATGCATGTTAATGTGGCACCTCACTTCATCATAGTCGGATGGCCAGCCTTAAACTTGGAGACAACTCCCATTCTCATTGATTATAGACCAGGCCGAAGCTCCTCCTCAGAAAAGATAATGATTGGGACTCCCTCCTTCACCGCCACCACCTTCGAAGCCAAGAAAACATATTCTAATGCAGGAGGAAACACCATGCATTGCGCACCCTCCAAATGGACAACTTTTGCAAAGGATATCCCTGGTCGAACAGTAGCCTCCAAGGGAGAGGCACCATTCGAGGCTCCATGGACACCAAAATCTTCCACATCTGGCACCGATAAACGATATTGCTTGGTATCCCTCGTTGCATGCTCCTTCAAAGCCGACAATGTCTCACGTCCAATCTCGTTGCCTCATAAAGCTTATCTCGTTGCTCAGTGTGAGTACCCGTACATGTGCCTAGTATGATTTTTGCCTATGTCTACTCGGACCATGAAAAGAGTTGCGGGGGCTTTAAAGAAAGATTCATGAAGGAAATACTCCCCTCCTTGAAAGCTATTAATTTCATATGTTTTCTATCCACTTTCTTCATTATAAAAGGAGCATTACCAATCACAATACACCACACTAGAAGAAACACACTACTTTTCATACTCAAGCCAAGAAGGAGCATCTTTGTATAGATCTTGTAGTCTTCCTAGAAGAAGTCATGGTTTCTTCCAAAATCTTGAGCGAGTAGTGACTTCATGTCTAAAGGATCACATATATCAGGATATTTTATTCTTACTTAATCATGTTTCAATTTTAAAATTATTTTCTTATTATAATTGCTATGTGTTCTCTTTTATATACATGTTAGCATACCTTGTCTTACGATTAACATGTATAAATAACTAAGCATAGATTATATGTAATAGAAGAATATAGGCTTCTATCACCCTATGTGGTCATACTCTTAACCGATAAAGACAAAACTTGGAAAGAATTATCATTGTACACTTGCAAATTTGATCCTTATGTAACTGAATATGCGCCAACTACTCCTACCAATACCAATAGGCAACAATACTTACTAGTTTTATATTCAAATTCAATTTATATATTTCTAAAATTACAAACATATCATATAATTAAACCGCCGGCAAAACTAATCAAATTGACCCATTCAAATGGTAAACAGTAAATAAGACGTATGGCTGATTTAACAACAGGTCCTATTTTAATAAGTGAAAAATATAAAACGGGGTATATACTATTCTTATTTTAAAAATCACAGTCATATAATTTTTCGGTTTTAACAGTAACGGTCATTTTGAACGTGGAGAATCTGGTGTAGTAAAGCACTTACAATTACAACTTATAATTATTATTTACAAATTATAATTAAACATCTAAGTAAAAAATACCGTTTTAGCATTTTTTTTATTTTTTTTCTATTTGTTATTTTTTTCAAACTCATCACCCCTCTTACCAAATCAACAACTATCAACACTAGAAAAATGTAAATAGTAATTTTAGTTAGGTGGGAAGAGGAGATGAATTTGAAAAAAAATTAATATAAAAATAATAATGTACTAAAATAATTTAGTTTTAGTTAGGTGTTTAATTATTACTTGTTAACAGTAATTAATTACACAAAAATCTTAAAATTAAAATAATTAAAATAATTTAAAATTAAATAGAATTGATCGGAGAATAGTATATACTTTATTTTATACATTTCTCTTTTAATAACTAGGTCACAACCCATCACGGTTGCCACTAGGGGTGTAAGGGTTTCGGGTCAACCCGAAACCTAATTCAAATAAACTCAATTAAATCGAATTTGGGTTAAACTATTTTATTTGGGTTGAGTTTTGGGTTGTACTTTTTTGGTTGGGTTGGTCATTGGTTGGACAAATTGAATTCGGGTTGACTCAAATTGTAAAATACAACTCAAATTATAAATATAAAATATATATATATATAATAAAAATATAAATAATTAAAAAATTTTAAAATTTTAAAAAAATTAAAAAAATTAAAAATTAAAAATATTTTATTTTTTTATTTCTTTATTAATTAAAATAAATGGGTTGACCCAAATTCAACTCAAATTAACAATTATGAAATTGGGTTGGGTTGTTTTGAGTTTGGGTAGGGTTTGGATTCGATTATTTTATTACAAATGAATTTCGGTTATGAAAAATTCAACCCAAATTCAATTTTCAACTCATATTTATACCCCTAATTGCCACTGCATCGCATAATATAAATTCAAATTTCAGTGACGATGAAGAGTAGAGAATGGTTCGGGAAAAAACAAAAAAAGTAAAACATGATCCTTTACATGTGTGAGTATTCAATTTTGAACATGGCCGAATAATTTGTTTTGATGGACTGCGTCTATCATATATTAATAAAAAATTATCACATAGTGTGTTATCATGAATTATTTTAAATTTTTAAATATGTCGATTTATAATCCATTCAAAAATTGCTAGTCACAACCCTTCATGCATCGAATATAAATTAGCATAAATCTAAAGCGGCGTTCAGGTACGTGTCGCCACGTGCATGCTACTCCACAAAGATGTCATTCAATTTTTGTTTCTTCATCTTTTGACTCTAAGGTGCAATATCTGTTTCATCCATACTTATTAAAAGTGGATTGGGAGTCAGAAACGTGTGAGCTCCAGCTCCGATTGAATCAGTAGTTCGGATTGATTCGACCGGGGATCTGATTTCTCATAATTATAAATATATATTTTAGTAACAACACAAAAAGTTATCAATCTTGACATAGTCTAGTGGAAGGAGATCTATCATAGATTATGAAGATATATGGATCGATTCCTAGCAACCCCATATTAGCATTTATAATTAATTTTATTAATTAAAATGGTAATTACATTAATTAAATGTTGAACCGGTTTAATAAACCGTACAGTTCCTACCGGTTTTCACCGTTCAATCCGGTTGAACCCTTTTCTAATTGCATGGCTGTAAGTTTAGTGGAATCGGACCAGACCAACCAGCGGTTCACAATTTGACCTATTGAACCGACCGATCCGATCCGATTTTAATAACTATGGTTTCATCTTATTTTACGATTTTCTTCTTGGTGTCACTTTGCTTAGATTACTAGGCTACTACATTATACGTTGAGATCCTTATCTAAAATTTAAATGCCGACATGGTCATCATCTTACACGTACAGTCCTATCACCTATTTCCTCTCGCCACGTATCCCGTGCCACTCCACGTGGCACTAAACAACATCTCAGTCTTACACGTGTCCCAGGATCTGTTTAACTTCCGCTTCTATTTAAGGCTCTCAACTTGTTGGCTGCTTTACATCGCCCGAAAAGACTTGCACTTGTCCATTCATTACATGTATACCTGCTGAAGGAGTGAGTTTGCCTTGCTCGGACTAACCCGGTTATTTGTTATCACTATCGGTGCGTAGTGTATAATGGCATCCTACCAAGACCAATATGGAAACCAAGCTGGACGTCAAACTGATGAGTATGGAAATCCCATCAATCCAACTGAGACGATGATGGGTGGTGCTGGTGGCCATCATGACCCTCAGAGGACGATGCATCATGATCAGCATGCAGGGCGCCATGGTGGCGGTGTGCTGCACCGTTCTGGCAGCAGCAGCTCCAGCTCCGTAAGTAGTTCAATAAAACGGAACGTGCACAACTAGCTAGCTAGCTAATTAAAAGCCACAGACAGACGGCCTGGTTCAAGCTTGGTGATTGACTTCTGACGATAATTTTGTTTTTGTTTGTGTGTCATATGCAGTCTGAGAGTGATGGTGAAGGCGGGAGGAGGAAGAAGGGACTGAAGGAGAAGATTAAGGAGAAGCTGCCAGGAGGGCACAGCCAGGAGCAGCAGCAGCAGCAGGCGGGTATCTATGGAGGAGGCATGGGGATGGGGATGGGGCAGCAGCATGAGGAGAAGGGTATGATGGACAAGATCAAGGAAAAGCTTCCTGGGCGCCACTAGGCCACCCCCACTTTCTGGACTTTTATGTATACATATATACTACTACGTACGTATTTACTATATATAGTGTGTGCTTGTATGGAGTGAGATAAGATGAACCCCTAAGTTTTGACTTTGGTTATGTGGCTGGAAATAGCGTGGCTCTGCCTGCCTGTCTTGTTGTTTTTTGCTTTCAATAATAATAAGCCCGAGCAGTTTTACTAGATACAATCGAGTTCATCCTCTGTGACTGCCTACTGCTTCACAAGTCCCATTACGTATTTAAACTCTTTGGAGCCGTGCCTGCCTTTTGTTTGAGGCAGGTGTACGTGAGGAGGTTCATGTGTTTATAAATGAAGCACTATTTGTGGTTTATGTTTTTAGTTGTAGCATTTTTATAAAAAGGGGGCTTTTAATAATGTTGATAAGTAGGAGAAATTCGGTTAAAATGTGATTTATTTCTTTCACAACAGCAACGTAAATGTGTGTTCTGACATTACGAAATTAAGTGAACTAACTCTTTGATCAGCAATAAATCTCAAGAAGTAAGGCATTAAATAATGTATTTCGTGTTTCAGTTTTAAAGTATTTCTGCTGTAAGTTGTCCATCATCTCTACAATTCAATTCATGACCAAATAAATATGATCAAGACAAAGTCGTCAGTATCAGTTTTATTTAATTTTCCAGTACAATGATGTGAACGAGGAAGGGAATGTTTATTAGCCACTTATAATTGTTTACGCTTCATTTATCCGATTTTACTTCATGTCAGCTGGATATCAACGGGAGATCTAAGAAACAAGAACATATGCACATGTACTTGATTTTACTACACTTATAATTGCGAGGAAAGAAAGAAACTGAAAAACTGCAGTCTGGTTCACTGAGCTCCGTAGCCGCGCGCTGGCTAATCAGATAACAGACGACTTGCTTCCTTCCTCGCGATTCACTAGAAAAATCTTTGCAAGCTGTCGAACTCGGCCGCACGCAGCAAATTTCATTAATATTTAGTTTTTGACGTTTTTCGGTAAAAAAACCCACATTACAACTTTGTTGTAATTATTAAGGGTTCAAAAAAAAGTATTTGTGGATAAACAAGATGAAGATCCAAAATATTAAAGTCAAAGAAAATTCGCAATTCCTCTCAACAAGGGCTCTTGTTTTATGTGTTAGGCTCGACTATACCTCAACCACAGTCAAGGTAGCTGGTCTTCCTCACATAGATTATACTCCTCCACATTCTTTTATGTGGCAGCTATATTCTCTTAATACATCTTCAATCATTGACAGCTGACAATGAAAATCTAGCCATTTTTGAAATTGTTTTTTAAACGGAAGTTAAATATTATTGCAGATGACTCTGATTTCATGAGCAGAGTCTAATCAAAAATGCTCTGACGAGCTACAGAGAAGGGAATTAATCCTTCGTAAGTGGTTAACATCGAGCTCGATAGCTAAAAGGGCTGGTAGGGGAAGATCATTTTCTCATGAATCTTGAAGGAGAGGGATTATTGAAAGCTTTGCATGCATCAGCTAGAATTCTTGCCACAGAATTGGTTTGATGGAAAATGATCTTCAAATTGACATTGGATACCTCTGCAATCCAGTGTTCGGAGGTATTTGTGCAGATGTCAAGATCAAATTGAAATGAAAAGGAAGACTCAGTTTAAATCTCTAGCTAACTTAGAAGCAAAGAGGACAATGCGAGAAGTGTCTTTGAGTTGGACGTTTGAATTGATGAAATGAACTTCAGCTGATTTGAAAATGCCTTTTGTTGTTCAAGTGTTTCAGAATGGTACATGACGCAGTTAAAGTTTCCTAGGACCAACCAAGGATAAGAGCCATTTGTGACTACATTCAGCAAATAAAACATGAGCTTAATTAAAAGCATAAATAAAACATGTAGCATAAATAAAACATGTCATAAAGATGTAATCCGTCATGGAGATGGAATATTGAATGAGCTGAGAAAATGTATATATCACAATAAAAGACTAAATAAACTTAGAATTCCAGCCAATAAGGATCCTACCATGATCATCATAATCAAAATTATGAATAAAGTCCCAATTACCGCGAGAGATGAATCTGTTGGTGAAAGAACCGAGAGTAGACCCTGAAATCTTATATTTCAAAATATCAAAACACTACATATGGTTTGAAATAACCAAGTGCAATTCCTCCTTTTGTTTGAAAGAGGAATTCAGACCCCTAATATTCCATAATACGGAATTAATCATGAGGGAGGAGGACCATAAAATTTGGAGGTGTTAGCATCACAATAAAACATAATCTCCTTCATTGAAAGAGAATACTTGATTGACTTTGATTTCATCTCTTTCATTGTGGGAGAATGTTTAGTCGCCTTTGGTTGTTTTAGTTGACATCTTGATTATTATTATTCACAACTTGAATGAATTCTTGATACCCCGCCGGAGGATAAGTCGATGAGTCACGAGACGTGGTCTCCGAGGAGACTTACACTCAGTCGAGAAGCATCAAGGGCCCCAACTTGCGAGACCCTGGCTAGAAGAGCTGGACCCGGGTGCAAGGCTTCCATGAAGGCCTCAGTCTGAGCTGCGAGGTCCAGCATACGAGTTTATGCGCTTCGGGATTGGGCGCTGCAGGACTAAGCGTTGCTGGGACCTATGCCTCGACTGGCAACACCACGACAAGAGGCTGATCCCCCGGCTCAGGTAGAAAACCATTATGCGGGGCCAAGTCTCACGCTGCGAGGAGAACGCGGACTGGGTAGGGGGCATCTGAAGAGAGGCCCCGACCTTAACTGGAATCGAGGAATCCTTTGTGGGCAGGTTACAACGAGGCTCCAACTAAGATTGGGGACTTGGAAAAGTGACTTGCATACTTATTTTTTATCATGAACAGTATAAAATTTACATTAAAAATAAGAGTAAACTACAAAAACATATTATGAACTATCATCAATTTTCAAATTAAGTACCGAACTTTTTAATTCTTCAATTTCAGTACCGAATTTTTTAATTCTACAATTTCAGTACTATACATTTAATAGAAAGAAGAAATTAACATGAAATATGAGAATTAGTTTGTAAGTCCAACTATTTAGTTAGAATTTTGAAATTTGCATAAACATATTAGACACAAAAATCTGTTTTTTTTATATAAATTTTCACATTTTATTAAGTGTATAGTACTGAAATTGAAAATTTTAAAAGTTCGGTACTGAAATTGAAGAATTAAAAAGTTTGATACTTAATTTGAAAATAGATGATAGTTCGAGGCATGTTTTTTTAGTTTACCCTAAAAATAATTAAGATAGAGTGAAAGCTTAATTTCTGGTGCAGATAATAGTGCAGGATCTTTTACGATGCAAATATGGAGAAAATATAAATATTTTTTTAATATGAAATATTAAATGAATGTTGTGAATCCTTTAGTTGAGGAATATAGTTCACACATGTTATATGAATGGTTCATTCTGGAAGATACAAGTTTGAATATGGAATTCCATATACAAAAGTTTATGGATTAATCTGGATAAACAGATTTAAATTTTTGGATTCGGATTTTCATAATTTTTGGATTCGGATTTTCATAAGCACACATGTAACTCGATAGAGTTATTAAAAAAAGATTGTGAAGCAAAATCTTTTAAACCTATTAATTATAAGTGGCCCGCTATTATGACATAAATAAACTACTAATATGAGTGAATAGTGTCTTTTCCGCAAAACCAAATTACATGCGTGGTGTGAAAGTGAAAGGTGTAGTATGATTGAATGGTGTCATTTTAGCTATGCTGGTGCATGAGATTGTATCCCACATCGTCCATTCAACTCAAAACACTAACCAATAAGTATAGTTGGACTCTCTCACTCATTGCCAATTGATTTTGAGTGTGGAACCAACTTACTAACATGGTATCAGAACGGATTTTAACCGCAAACGTGTTGGTTACCTCCGCACGAGGTCACACTTGCGAGATATTGATTTAATACGGTTTCATTCAACTCAAAACACTCATCTATAAGTATAGTTGAACGAGCATGAAGGCTAAAAAAGCATAATAGGAGTCAAAGGTGGCATTTCAGTCAGAGCACGACGTTTGTTTGGTAGGGCGGTTTATCAACATCAAATCCACCTTTCCTCTCTTTGGCCAATTAAGCAGAAGATCAGCTCACAACTGCATTGATGTTATGTTGCCCTTTATGATTACAAGGTGTTTTTATGACTTTCGTCCCCAATTTCATGCTAAGAATCAGAATCTGAATTGGTCAAATTGTTTTGGTAGACGTAATACGGACCCTCATTATCAACTAGATGTTCACGCTTTTTTTTGTCTTTATTGGGTTATGTATATCTTATTTTGTTTTGAATATGGTTTGCAATTTTAGTCGTTTCAGCATATGTGATTAGAAAGTTAATTTATAATCTGCAAGAGTCATTATTTATTGTGATTTGTTTGTTTCATAATTTATACTCCCTCTATTCTCTTTTATATGTCACTTAATCGAATTTTTTTGTCCATTTTTACTTGTCACTTAACAATTTTCAATGCGTATTTAATGTCAACAACTACCTTAAAATGTCAAACATTAATCACTTCATTATCATATTTAATAAAAAAATACATTCTCCACCAGTAATCATCTATCAATTTTACTTTTTGCATGAATTTTTTATAAAAATATAACCACCAATTCATTAAATTTGTTCAACCGCTAGCATTAACTTCACATTAATCTACTCAAATTAACTTTAAATAACATGTATTCAAGGACGGAGGGAGTAGTATTTAGCAAAAGAGGTACTTAATTGTAGTCTCTAACTGTATGGGTGTGGGAGTAATTAAACTTATGCATTGCGAGGTAAGATGTATTGGGGTCGGGCATGCTTTTATATATATATATGGGGTTTCACTGAGAATCGCAAATCATGTGAGAAGTGAGAATTCAAAAATGACATTTTGTGTCTTGTGTCTTGTGAACGCGTTTTGTGTCTTGTGTGTTGACACTATTTTTGCATTGAGTTCTCAGTTCTCACATGATTTGCGGTTCTCAACCGAACCTATATATATATGATTTGAAAAACTATAAGGCTGTGTTTGGTTTGAGGAAAGTTAGAGGGAAAGAAAAATTGGAGGGAAAATGAATCCCTCATAAAATTCATCTAATTTTCCCTTTGTTTTGTTTGAAGTGAAAAATTTTGTGGAAAGTAGTAAAACATTCTTTAATTTAAATAAATTTTTCTCTTAATTTTTCACCTGACTTTTCATTTAATTTTCGATCTCCAATTTTCTCTAAACCAAACAAATATTCATTCTCATTTTCATTCAAATTTTACGTAAACCAAACACAGCCTAAAGGGATGGGGACAAAAGAGACGGACGATGGAGATAGATACTTCCCTCCACAATTCGAAGTTTTTTACTTTGATAATTCTTCCTTTCGTGTGTGACAAATTCGGACGGGCAACAACCCAACACCAAACATGTCTGACCTCCCATTTTAAATAAGAAGAGAAGAGAGAGAAATAAGCAAAAGAATCAAGAAGATGGTGAACTTGGTTGCAATTCAGAAGCCTTTGATGCAGTGGCTGATGAAAATGGCTGGGGTGAAACCCCACCTGCTGGAGATCAAGCCAGGCACCACAATGAATTTCTGGGTTCCAGTGGAGACCCTTAAAAACAAAAAGGCTTCTGTCCCCCAACCCAACAAACCAGTAGTCGTCCTGGTCCACGGGTTTGCCGCCGAAGGCATCGTCACATGGCAGTTTCAGGTGGCTTCCTTGACCAAGGACTACTCCGTCTACATCCCTGACCTCCTCTTCTTTGGTGCCTCCATCACTGACAGTCCAGACCGCTCACCCGACTTCCAGGCTCAATGCTTGGCTGCTGGATTGAGAAAGCTGGGAGTAGAATCTTGCACCGTCGTAGGGTTTAGCTACGGAGGCATGGTTGCCTTTAAGATGGCTGAGATGTACCCTGACTTGGTTAAAAACATGGTCATATCCGGCTCCATTTTGGCCATGACTGATTCCATAAGCCACGCCACCATGACTCGTCTAGGCTTTTCTTCTTCTTCTGATCTTCTGCTGCCCAAATCTGTTGATGGCTGCAAGGCTTTGCTGTCAGTTGCCGTTTACAAGAAGCTCTGGTTTCCCAATCGCCTTTTCAAAGACTTCTTGGAGGTAACTAACCAATCTTTTGTAGTTAGTTACATTAGATTCTTAATTCTATTAATTGCCTTTCGATCAACAAATACCTCTGCCAGTCAGTCTCATTCATTCATGACACCCCCATTTTCCAGTTTCAACCCCTTTTAGCATATTAGTTGGGCTCAAATGGATCATTAAACAATTTTTTCCATAAAAGAAAAACAAAATTAACTGGGTAACAAAAAAGTATTAGGTTACTGGCCTCAGATTTGACCTCAAAAGTCAAATATTTTGATCAACAAGAATGAGGAGTGGCATTTTAGGTGATGCAGATTCTGATGATCACAGCTGTCTTTTTTGGCTACAGGTAATGTTCAACAACAGAAAAGAAAGAAGTGAGCTCCTTGAAGCTTTGGTCATTAGCAACAAAGATCCTAACATACCCAACTTCTCACAGGTCATCCATCATCTTCTTGTTACGCACTGCTCTACTCGGGTTTTTTTCTCTTTTTCCTCATACTCACATTTACCTTATTTAGCAGAGAATACACCTGCTGTGGGGAGAGAATGATGAGATATTCAAGATTGAACACGCTCATAACATGAAACAGTGAGTGCCATTTTATAGTTTAGCTATATTTGTTGACCTACCTATATATTTCCTAATGATCTAATTATGATTGCTTACACCTAACTACAGGCAACTAGGGGACAACACGACATTTCAAAGTATCAAGAAATCAGGTCATCTGGTTCACCTTGAGAGGCCCTGTGTCTACAGCAAGTGTCTCAATGCCTTTCTTGCTTCAGTGCACAACAATAGATCCAAAACTTCAAATTGACACCGCCCTAAACCACTTTGTTTTCTCATTCTTAGCCATTTTTTTTACAATATGTGATTTGTTTTTGAACTTTGTTTCTAATTATGTGACGAATTTATTCAAGTTCATAAGATTTTGTTCTAATTACAGAGAGTATAAAAAAACAGTTAATAACAAAAATATGTTAGGTGTATTACAAATCACAACGATACTAAAATACCATTTCCAAAAGATATACTATTTTTTAAGCTAAAAACATCCTATGACTACGTGTTAATGCATACTTCAGTGAATATCACAACAAAAATACCATTCAATTGCACAGTAAGGGATTGCTTAACAAGAAGAATAAGGCGGCAAACAAAATTCAAAAATGGGTTTATAATGATGTTGACCTATCTGAAAGACTGCTGAATGTCCTCGAGGGTTCTTCCTTTGGTTTCTGGAACCCATAGCGCAACAAACACAATGGTGAAACAGGACACAACGGTGTAGATCGTAAATGTTCCTGTTGACATGACAACAGAAAATTTGGTTTGCTTCAGGTTAAGATTGCTACCAACACTTGGACATGATTACATGGTGGCACACATACCTCCTGTGCTCCAATCTAAGAGCAAATTTGCGGTCATTGTAACAACCCAAGACGTAAGCCAGTTTGACAATGTCGCTACACTTCCTGCTAGGCTCTTTATATTAACAGGCAGAATCTGCCCATATCAAACAAGGACTTAAGTAACTGGAGCTCCATGTCAGATTGACGGCCAGTGATTTATAAACAAAAGAATGAGCTTTGGTATTTGCACACCTCTGACATTATTAACCACGGAATGGCTCCAATTCCCAAGGAATATGTAATGATAAGAGCCTTTAACACAGTTAGAGAAAATTAAACTAACTCCATTAGAATACCTGCAGATGAAGAAGACCAGGACATGGTTTAAACAGACACAAAAACATCTTACCACCACACCAACAACTGATAATATCTTCAACATGCTGTAGAAACCAGAATCTTCTGACACAACATCCTGACAATCGAGAATATTAGAGCATCATAAAACACACTCTTCATCACAATTGAAGAACAAATGCCATATGCTGTTGCAAACCTCAAGGAAAAAGGCGCTAGCAATCAGAGTGAGGCTGCATGTCATACCAATTGAAGATATCTGTACAAGTAGTTGGAGCGAAATATCATTTTTTGATATTATATATTGCTTTCATATGTAAGAACCACGACCATGTTGAATTAAAAAAAATTCTAAAACTCACCAGAAGAAGAAGTCTGCGGCCAGCTTTGTCCATTAACCAAAGAGTAACTATTGTTGCAAGAACCTATTATATACAGCAGAAAATCTATTATACAAGATTTCGTTCTTTAATGTTTACGAAAAATAATAAATCAAGAATGCAAATACGTGATTAAGATTACCTGCACAATTCCAATTCCTACTGTTGCGACATTACTAGATGTAATTCCTGGGTTATTTCACCAAACATTAGAAAACATGTACTTCAAATTACTGGAGAAGGCTGTTACAAATTTGTGAGAATATAGCTGTGCCTTTGTCGAATACTGAGATTCTGGTTGCCGAACTAACATGATCTGAATATTAAATTCACTGACCTACGTTTTACTTTTTATTCTTAAAACTGAAATAGAGAAAGCCTAACTAGGAATGTGTTTAATTAACCAGTTCAGTGATTAGGGTCAATTGAACAGCCAGTTGCGCTGGCATTGGCAGACAAGACTGATAGAACTTCAATTCCTTTTTCTTCGTACTTACCCAAATAAATGGAGCTAAGAATTTAGTTTATTAATGCTGCAACAAATTCATGGTTTCTGACCTAACCTGCTGCTTCAAAAATGGTGCTGGAGTAGAACAGAACACCATTGACTCCACTAAGCTGCTGAAGTATTAGTAGTCCGATACCAATCTGCGCCCAAGAGAAACAAAACATTGAAATGAATAATTTGATAAATTTTGAAATTCCTAGAAGTTACTTGTAAGACAACCCTTACAATTCAGGTTTATTTTTTTCACATCTGGTACCATCTATTTGTTGGGCCCTCAAAATAACACCTGAAAAACTTCCTTTTTGACATTATTTTTATTTGTGGCAGAAAATAGTGTACTCTAGAAAACTATATCATACCTCCAAGGAACCAATATTACCATTGAAATTAAATTCTTCAAACAGCATTTGTAAGTGTCTAACGCAGTTATTCACAGAGACTCAAATTTGAGGCTTACCATCAAGGGAAACCAATATCTTTTCAGTCTAAGTTCTGAAAACTGAATACTGGCTTTCTTGTTGGTTGATGCCACCGCCCTCTGCATTTACACACATGAAAAAGAAACTACAAATGAATAGGAGGAGTTCCTTAACTTTTGTGATTACTGGTTTGTAAAATGAAGTTACCTACATCACATGCATGAATGATGGATGATAAAAACACAAAAATATATGTACCTTGATGTCATCCACTTCATTGGTTATGTCTGCATCAAATCCACGTAGAACCTGTAAAGATGCTTCAAATTCTTCGGTCATGCCCATCTCAGCCTGGAAGCAAATGATGTAACAGCAAATAGAACAATAGATTTTAGAGATGTACGAGTAAATAAACGGAAAGATACAAAAGAATAATAGATAAGCAACATTTGATGCATATGGTATAAAATATCTCTCGTACCAGCCACCTTGGGGATTCTGGGATAAAGAACAATGCTGGTATGAGAATTGTACATGGAATAATACCTGTATCCATACGACAGGAATTGATCACGGAGCAAACAATTTTTTTTTCAAAGGATTATATCTGTAACGTGAATCTGATACTAAATGCAATTCAAGATGCTTCTTTATGAAGACGATGCCATTTTTTTCACCATGTGATGTGTGTACAAATAGCCAGTCTCTTATTCCATTTCTAATCCAAGTCAAATGGAGAAATTAAATTCATTAGTTTACCCAATATAGCTAGTATTCTCCAGTTGATCCAAAGTCCTGAGACATACACCAGCAGTATTCCGATTGTAACTGAGAGCTATAAAAACGGAACAATAGTGAGAGTAGCTATTTATTTTAAACGACAGACCCATGCTGGATACTTTTAATCTCTATAGAGGCGCACCTGGTTTACAGCACCTAAGGCACCTCTCATGTTTTTAGGCGAAATCTCTGCAATATACACAGGAACCTATCGAATGATAAAAATTCATGATTCAGATGTATGCTTAAGCAATCTCATTCAATAGAGACAGCAAGACAGGAGCATAAAAATTGACCACATAAGATATGATGCCAACACCAAAACCTTCCAGTAACCTTCCCAAGTATAGAAATGACACATCCTGAAAAGGACAGGACACCAAAATGGAGACAAAATCCTTAACGGGGCACTTCTCTGTTAATTCTATAATAAAAGAACAATGATGAAAATAACAAGTACTTACTCTAGCCAAAGATATCATTAGCCATCCGATTATATTAGGAATCGCTGCAATCATTAGTGACTGCAATCGTGAAATTTAATGAGTGAACAACCAACTTATCTGTGTCAAGCACAAGCAGAACCATTTCTATGATAACAGTCAATAGCTGTGGCACAGGATAGCCTCAGTGACCTTAAGAACATGTGCTGGGCCTAATTTTATTGCACTCATTATTGACCAACAGTATGATCTTTCTAGTTCTGCTTAGTTTCAGTTGATGTGGCTACACCTACACACTCGTCAACTGGTAGAAAACTTTTTTCTAATAAGATTACACCAATGACCGTAGCTCTAAGAATATCTTTTTTGCATTATTGTATAAGTTCACCAATAAATTTACAAAACTGCTTCATCAGTCTTTTACTTAAAAGCAAACAATCATATTGATTATGCATATGGTAGGGAAGCTCCATCCACACATACCCCTTTTCTGCCAATGTACTCTGCCATCTGACCGCATGCAATCGCGCCAATCATGGCACCCACATTGGACAATGATCCAAATATGGAGAACTGTAATCCCATAAGCTCTAAACTTCAGCCATTTATTTATTGGAAGCTTGAGATCCTTATAAATGAAGTGCAGCAAGAGCAAACATACAAGTAGTAGGTTAGATACCTCAGAAACAGAAAGCCCCAGATCACTGATAATTGCGGATTGAGTTGGTGAAGAGTAGCCACCCTACAAGCAATATGTTTGAACCATAAGTTACCATGTGTGATTGATAAGTGGTAATGCAGAAGATGGGAGGGTGTGTAGGAATGAGTTTACAGTGAACCCAAATTGAATGGGGCCAAGAGCAACGATCAGAACGCAAGCAACAACTGAAACGGAGCTTTCACGGATGACCTGAGCGGGCCCCATGGCGCTGAACTGCCGGGAGCTCATCTTATACCAACTTCCAGTGTTGAGCAACGGCTTCCTCATATCGGACCTCCCTGACCCATCTTCTGGGTTCTCTCTAAAACTCATGGCGGCACGATAGATGAAAACGATGATCTGATCTGGAGTGTCCAGCTGAATCTTGGTGGACCATGAGTTGAGAACGGCAGTGGTTAAGGTTTTCTTGACGTTGACCGGATGGTGCCCACGTGGTAATGGTAACGAGGGAGGAGATGCTGTGAAAACGACAAGCATAGTCACGTGTGGTGTAGCCAGCGGGAAGAATTTAGGAATCAACGTTGTTGGCATGTTTACTGCAACCAATGTATGACCATGACCTGGTTGAGATGAAACGACGGGATGCTAAAGTGTTTGGATGGTTGACTGACTGCACAGTGGACATTGCTACTCGATGGAAGCCTTAAGCCACATGAACCCGAGTTTTTAGTGTTGTAAGAATGCCACGTAATCTTGTGTAGTATTAACATTTTTTTTATTTTTTAAAGATCGATAGTGGTTCTCCCACTTCCTCTTTAGTGGTCAGGGGCCGCACACCCCTCCACCTTAATAGTGTACGCTCATACTCATTGCGGACCAGCTCACGCGCACCTACAAATATTGACCTGATGATGAAGGATAGGATACGATCTTCCACTCTCTCATCTCTGCTCCAACCTGATTTCAGTGTCAAAGCTCTAAGAATTTTCTTGTCTCAAATGATAACAGTGTTTCTATTTACATCAACATTCGCTGCCTTTTGCCCCTGATGCTAGGCATCATGTGTTACTATTCATATAAACTTTAAGTGTGCATTTGGCAATTTAAAATTAATAAGCTCAATTTAACATTGTTAAAAAATTTAAGGGAAAAAATTCGAAATGGCTCTAAAGTACCGCACTTTACCAAATTGCAATCTGAATTATCTAGATTTTCAAATAAGGTGCAAAATCTAAATTTTTGGACTAAATTGCAATTACAACGTAACCCCGTTACTCCAACAATGGCGTCGTTAACTAAATTAAAACATGCATTTAAAATAAAAAGACGTAGTTTTACTTTAGAGATTTTTATATTTTAATATTAATAAAGTCTATTGCTTTTATCTTTTTCTAATCTTTAATTACATATCGGTCCTAGTTCTTCGACCGTAAATTAATCGTCATTTCCGATCAGTTCTCCGTTCTGCATCTGGCTTAGTTCTCTCAGCGACAACTCATCGCGCACCACTCCCCCACGTTCCATAGCAGTCAGTGCGGTCTCGCATAGCGCAAAGCAGCCACAATAGGAAATCAGAGCTCAACGAGGATGAATTTAGCTTCGCTGTGGGTAGATTCGAGAAGTGTCAATGCTAAGATGGATAGGGCGGAGGGCAGAAAAGGGCGGCCGGCGGTTACATGGAAGATGCTCCAGGTGGCAGCGGAGGTGGGGGTGGAGTTCCCGTAGGTGCCCGGTGACAGACTTGAGTTGGGTGGGTGGCGAAGGGCTTGATAAAAATTTGCGGGTTTAATTTTAAATTTTGTTAAATATTCAATTAGGGATTAGAAAAAATAAAAGAAATTGACTTTATTAATGTGTTAATATTTATTTAATTAATATTAAAATAAAAAAAAGTATAAAGTAAAACTACGTCGTTTTATTTTAATTACAGGTTATAATTTAGTTAATGATGACATTATTGGAGTACGAGGTTACGTTGTAATTTCATTTTAGTCCAAAAATTTAGATTTTACACTTTATTTGAAAATCAAAGTAGTTCGGACCATAATTGGTAAAAGACAATAGCTCTAGCCCCTTCAGGGGATTTTCCCAAAATTTAAACTGTGTTCACTTTGAATCTTCTGATGATACACATCTAATATAATAATATTCTGGAGTCTGTCGCTCTCCCGAAACGAACCGGTTCGGTTCAGTTTCAAATCGGTCGGTTCGGTTAGATTTAAAACTGATCGGTTCGATTCAGTTTGAAATGTTAAAAAATTATTCGGTTTGAAACGGGTCGGTCCGGTTTTAAATGTTAATAGTTTGATTACGGTTTCAAATTTTAAAAAACCGTTAACTAATAATTTGGTTCGACTTTTAATTTTTCACGAACCGAACCGAATCCGTCGGGTCGACGGGTATCTTCCCTAGTAGTAAATAATAAGATGAGAACCTTTGAGATAATATATTCTTAATTAGCGTTTGACCCATTTTATTTAGGTTGACGCCCAAATCCATATACATTATCAACTTACACAGTACATCTTTCCTCTTTTACTGTCACATAATCGAAAATATTTGTCCATTTTTACTTATCACTCAATGATTCTAATGCACATTAAATTATCACAACAATCTTAAAAATCAAACATTAATTAATAAACTTTAATTATTAAATTTTATGACATCTGCACCACCTACCCAAATGACTAAAAAAGACTTTTTTTTTTTTTAAAAAAAGACAAATTTATTAGCTGTAATGGAAGAATTAATTACAGTAAAAAAATTCGGCCACAGCAAGGGTGGCACCCAGCTTCCGAAACTATTACAACAATCCAACGTAACATTTTACAAATTGAGAAAAACTAACAAACTAAAGAAGCTCCAAATAAACTGATATAACTCATATAACAATGAAAACACCAAAACCTAATAATATTATAGTCGACAGCCACAAACTGACTCCCATCATCAACTACTAACCAAATTTTTCAGCCTCAAATATAAACAGACTTCCATTAAACAACAGAACATAACAAATCTGGTGGATGAACTCCTTGCAATGGGAGAATCCAAAGGTATGAATTCCGGTGAGCGCTACCATTTCCTAGATCTAGAATTTCCGAGACTTAAATATGGAGATGATCTTGGAAATTGACATTATGGGTCTGCGGAGCGTACCCTCGACAGAGGCAATGGTGGAGATCTGGCTGTCGTGGTGGCCGAATCTGATGTCAGCACCGAAGACTCGTCGGGACAGGTGACCAGCCGTAGAAGAAGAGGGGATGCGTCGCTGCACCGGCGGAGGATGGAGAAAAAGGAGGGGAAGAGCCGTTTTAATTTCTGGCTAGGAAGATGAGCATCACACTAATTAGGAAAGAGAAAATAACGCAAATATTCATACGACATTAGTTAAAGGCACATTAACTCAAATAGTTGCTCATCATTACCTTAGTTGATGTGCTTTATTGTTGCGCGACTAATAATTTCAGATAGAGGGACTATTCATTTAGACTCAAACTTATTTTTGGACTCATCACACCGAGACCCGCTTTTCATATTCTCCATTGTTAAATAGAATAGAGTAAAATAAATAATAAAATTTAACTTTTAAAAAATATGGTGCTTTAATTGATAAAAATAAATATACAAAATGTTAGAAGTTCAACACAAACAATATACAACTTTATGTATGATGTCAAACATGCACTACTACAGATTATGTTTACAACGATGCTTTCATACGGTGACACTTTGACTTTAGACGATGCTTATGGTATGAGGCGCCGTCCATAAAGTCAACACACCGCTTATGGGTACCAAACATCGTATATATAATAAACGACCTTAAATGTTTACACATTAGACGGTGCTTTTAGACTACAAATGCCGCATTTTGGTCTACTTAAGCAACAGCGCTTACAAGTCATAAGCGTCGTTAAAATATAAAGTTTAGACGATGCTTCTGACATAAGCCTTGTCTAATATCTACTATAAAAAGATTATTTAACGACACTTTTGTCAGATGGCGTTTATACATTAGACGGCGCTTTTGAATAAAAAGTATCATTTTAAGTGTCAACACTACATTACAATGCTTAATCAAACCCCAACGCTTATGTTCTAAAAGCGTCGTGTTATATGATGGCTAAGAAACAACGTCATTTATACAGAACAGACGGTGTCATTTTAAATATAGAAATGTCGTCTATTGTGAATGTGAATTTATAAGCACCTTGTAACGTTAATTTACAATATGATGATTTCAAATCCACGTCATTAGTGATGATAAACTTCTAAATTATCTATGTGAATATATGACTTCCTTAATTTCTTTAAAGCTAACAAAAAGAAAGCTTTATCACTACAAGTGATGTTGCTGGCATCATTTTTGGGGGAACAAAATTTTCCCTCAGATGAACCCGAACAACATCATTTGTGTTGACAAAACTTACAAATTTTGTAGCAACAAATGTCATATTTTTACAAGGTGGACAAAATTGATATTCATTTATTAATAGAAATAAGTTTAGTCCGTCTAAAATCCCAATAGAATAACATTTTGTCACACCAGATGATGCTGGCCGAATAGGGATAAGTGTTAAGACGGTGCTTAGGGAGATAAAACAATATTGCGTTGTTTAACTTCATGCGCCGTTCAATTTGTAACAACACAATCTATAGGGATAACTCTTAAGACAATGTTTATGGAGATAAAGCGACGTTATGTTTTTTAAATTTACTCGGCGTTCAATTTATAGAAGCGTCATCTATAAAGATAACACTTAAGATGACACTTGCGGAGATAAAGTGATGTTATATCGTTTAACTTTACACGGTGTTCAATTTATAAAAGCATCGTCTGTTTTACCAGGAGTGTTGGCATATTATTAAAGAGGACCTCATGAGGGCGGTTCGGTGGTTTTTCTCTCCAGGGAGTTATCTTCCTAAATCGGTCACAACCACATATATTACTCTCATTCCGAAGGTGAAACAACTAGGTCCTTGAATGACTTTCGTCCGATCAGCCTTTGCAACGTGATAAACAAAATCCTCTCCAAAATTATTAATAATCATTTATCTAGTTTGCTTCCGAGGATTGTGGGTGAGGAACAAGCTGCCTTTGTTTTTGGCCGATCCATTCATGAGACTATGGCCCTCGGCCACGAGCTAGTCCGAGATATAGATAAGAAGGTGCGAGGTGGAAACATCATGGTGAAACTAGATATGACCAAGGCGTATGATTGAGTATCATGGGACTTCATTATCCGGGTTTTGAGGAGATTGGGTTTCTCGGATGTTTGGTGCGATCTGATATACAGAGTAATCTGTGGTTGTTTCTTCTCTATTAAATGGGACAATGATTTGTTTGGTTTCTTCCGGTCTTTTAAAGGTCTTTGCCAAGGAGACCCGTTATCTCCTTCGTTATTTGTAACAGTGATGGATGTGTTGGGTCGTGCTTTATCCCGGTCGGTTTCGAAAGATCGCATTTTGTCATTTGGGTGTCGAAATCGGGTTAGTGCCCCTTCTCACCTTCTTTTTGCAGAGATGTGGTGGTGTTCTGTAATGGTAGTGCGGGCTCTATTAGAGGATTGTTAGATACTATTGATCAATTCTGTGGCAGCTCAAGTCAGATGGTAAATGTTCAAAAGAGTGCTGTGTTTTTCTCTAAGTCGATCACTGCTTCTAGGCGGGCTATTATACTAAGTAACTCTGGTTTTGTGCCTGGATCGTTCCCTATTATATACCTGGATGCACCATTATTCCCAGGCCGGGGAAAAGTTTCTTTCTTTGACGGCCTAATCTCAAAAATTTAGTCGAAAGTAGAAGGATGGTTGGGGAAAATGGTGTCTTTTTGCGGGTATATTACTCTTATCCGATCAGTGCTCATGGCTATCCTGATTCACTCTATAGTTGTTCTCCCAGTTCCAAAATTAGTTCTCGAGCAAATTAGCTCTATCCTTGCTAGGTTCCTCTGGAATGTTGGTAGGCAGAGTCGTCTCCACTAGGTGGCTTGGAGTAGAGTTTTCCGGCCGGTTCACTTGGGGGGGGGGGGGGG
>NQLW01000040.1:4883552-4899113 GCA_002312845.1 Kalanchoe fedtschenkoi | reverse complement strand
GTAAGCTGTTTGGCAAAGTATTATTTTTGGCAGAGGTGAGGTTCCTTTGGCTAGAGCCTTCCCTTGCTGGTCGGTGAGAAAGTACCTAAGGGAAGTTCCAATCACATCCTTCATAACTCGGCCTGAGTTTCGCTGCGAGTTGTCTGCAGGTCTGTCCGCAGCTCTCTCCTCAGTAGTGCTGGCAGTCATTCTCCTGACCGCCTGATTTGGAAGGATCAGTTTTCGGAAGATTTCTCAGCTGCAAGCTTTATGGTATGGCTGTCCCTTGGTTTCGGGCGCGATGATCTGGAATGGATTTGGTCATCATTTTCCCTATGAAAGGTTCAGCATTCTGTTGGCGGCTTTTTAACAATGTTGTTGCGGTGGATTTGAGAGTTCAAGGTCGTGGAGTTTCCCTAGCGTCAAAGTGTCGTTGCTGCCCGGAGGGGGGTCTCGAATCTGTAGATCATGTCTTTGTTCAGGGGTTTTTGGCGCAAGAGGTTTGGCTTTTCTTCTGCAGGGTTTTGGGTAAACCAAGAGTTTCATCTATCTATCAGCTTAGATGGTCTTGGTTATCAGCAGGGGCTTCCAGGTCCCAAGTTGAGTTTGCATCTTTTATCGTAGTGGGCTGTGGCCTTTGAGAGATTTGGTGTGAGCGAAATCGTAGAATGTTTGGCGAGGGAGGATCTTCTCGGGCAGTGGTTCAGAAAATTCAGCACTGGTTAGCCAGTTTAATGGTGTCAGTTAAGCCGTCTCGGTCTCCTTCTCTTCCTGAGGAAATTGCGCTGTCTGGATAGCGTAGCGCAATTATCCGGCCAAGGCCGAAGAAGATCAGATGGGTAGTATGGGACCCGGGTGAGGGTCTCACTTTAAATATTGATGGCTCTGTTGCTAATACTGGTTGCTCTGGGGGAGGAATTATTTTGAATGGTATGGGGAATCTCAAGTTGGCATTTTCAACCCTGTTTGATCCAGGGATCTCCAGTATAGTTGCTGAGTTTAGTGCGGCTCTTTTTGGAATCAAGCTGGCAAAGAAGCATGGTTTAGTCCTTCAGCGGATCCAAACAGACTCAAAAGTTTTGGCGGATGTTGTGTCGGGCGTGTTCGCTTGCCCGTGGGTTTGCTCATATTTATTTCGGGAGATCCGGCGCGAGGCGGAGGGGATTCCTATAGTTCATGTGTTCTGAGAAGCTAATTCGGTGGCAGATGTGTTGCCAAGGGAGGCATGGATTTCGGCCTCGCGTATTTGTTCTTCTGTTGGAGAGATCTCTCCCCTCAGATCAAAGCCCTGTTAGTGCAAGATGCAAGGCGAACAGTTTATCGTAGGGCGGGAGGGGAGTAGCTTGTGTTTTGGTTCTTTTAGTTTTCTGTATTGTTTGAACTTGGGCTGCTTCTTTCATTTGCAGCTGGGTGCCATCCCCTGCACCGAGTGTTTGCTGGCTCCTTTTTTCGTTAATAAAGTTTCTCTTTTTTTTAAAAAAAAAGGAATAAAACTTAAGATGATGCTTACGGAGAAAAAACGATGTTATGTTATTAGCTTTATACAGCGTTTATTTTGTAAAAGCGCTATTTATAAAACACTTAAAGACTACTTATGGAGATAAAATGATTTTATGTTCTTTAACTTGATACAACATTCTATCTGTAGAAGCGTCGTTTGAAGTGAAATTGTAACCATTTTTCAGGGAATTAATATGTACAAACGTTGTGTAAAGTGATACTAAATGTACAGGCAAATCGATTTTAACTTTATTGAAAGACAAATGGTGTTGAACGACATATACCTCGCGCAAAACTTGTAACATTTATTAATTCAGACTCTCAAAACACACAACTCTATTTTGTCTTGTCAAATTTCCATAAAAGCGTATAAAAGTTGAATAGTCTTTTTTTGTTTTTTTAAATTAATTTTATTAATATGAAAATGATCCATACGACAATTTGGCGTAAAGCCTACATGATCATAAGAAGCTCAAAGAGCTTACATTCTACTTATCATGCAAAAGGGCTCAAGGCCTATATTACCCAAGCAGCCTGAGGAGACCCGGAACTGCAGGAACAACGTGACTGGCTGAAGCGAGTTGAGACAGGCGCGGCGCACACTAGTTAATGTGATCGAGAAGCGCGAAGAGACAAAATGTTGGCGCCTGACAACCCTGCGCGCCTCGGGATGAATTCAACACGTGAAAGCCAAGATGCGGACCTCAATGCCTCGATCGGGTATCAAGGATCTCCCGAAGCTGCAGGTGCCGCCTCGAGGGGAGCTTACGGGATGAGACCAGCCAAAACACAGCAATCCAAGATGAATATCAGAGCGTTGTCGATTCCTGCGATCTAGGTGGGTTGTGCTGCTACTTCGTGGAAGATTTATGTCCATCGGACAACCGGATCCTCACGCCCCTAGGCCATACTCCGACGCACCTAGCAGCGCGGCTTGACCAGGCTGAGACTGATTTACAGAACCAAGCTCCGATGATGACAGCCCATGGGGAGGCAAATCCTAAACTCCAAGGGAACAAGCCTGATATTTGAGGTGTCGGGGTACCCGACGCGCCGAACGATGGACTAGAGCACCAAGCCAGGAAGGTTGTTCCCCAAGCCTGCTGGGATGGGGTCCTCCAGGCGTTGGACTTCGGCGTGCCTCCGCGGTTTGCTGTCCTCCGACCAGACGGGCAAGGAGGTCCATCGGATTGATGTTGAAGCTGGAGGAACACACACTTATGGGGCGACGAGGCCAACAAGAGTAATAAAAATAGAGTAAAAGTGGGACCAGGGTCTTGCCTCGGTCGGGAGCGCGGGAGGTGGCTAAAGTTCCACAGATCTAGCGACTTTGGACAGTGCGGCCGCACGCAAGATCACTTCAGGTCACTGTTGGTACAATTTTTGAGGCATGGAAGACATGGCGGCCACCACTGTACCATGACTAGGGATGGCCGTTTGTACTCCATAGACACGCAGGGAGCAAGGCGATGCGGGGATGGGAGGCTAGGATTTGCCAAGGATTTGAGGGGGAGGCTGGTCAGCGGATGAAGGCTCCTGAACAAACGGGCATCAACTCCATAGGATCGCGGCTGATGATCTGGGCGTGGCCCAGGCCCACGGTCGCGGACCTTGACGGGGCATCCCAAAGGGGTGTGCCGGTGACGGTGAAGATGGTGGGGCATTACCCAGGCCGGACACGAGTGAGTTTCTGGTGAGGACTCCCAAAATGGTGATGGCCCTATGGCCTAAGATTGAGGTGGGTGTTTTGGACTGGTGGGATAGGGCAGTGCGTGTGCAAGGAGGAGGGCCTGCCCCTATGCTCCCCCTCCACCTCTAGTTATAGTCCTGCTTGCTAATTTTCTAGAGAGAATGCATAGTGTATGTTTGAGTTGACAGTAAATTGGATGCCAAATGAAAAAGATATCCAATCACACTTGTATTTGGTGTGAAAAATTTAATGAACAAAAACCCATCGGGATAGCCTTTTGTATAAATTGACTCAATCGCTCTTGCATTTTACTGCAACATCTCTAAACACATCTCAACACTTCTTTAACAAAATATGGAATTCCGTAAGATTATCTTGAGGGAAAGAGCCCCATACAAAATTGTATGTTTACAATACTCAATATATTCTAGCCTGTGCATTATTCAACACTAACTATGTTCTATCCTTTGGGAGATATCGACCACTTTTATGAGAACATACGATGATGATTTGTCTGTCCATGTTATGTCGAAACTATAACACGGAACCTCATCTACTGTCTCCGTACATAAGAGTGTTGACGGTCGTATGTCTTTCTGTGCAGGCTGGCCGGAGTTTTCATCTCATATTGGTTTGTACAAGAGGAGCATACATTTTTATTGAGGGTGTTCAACATTGTCATAGTTTTGATTGATAACTACCCACTAGGGGATGATAATGTATAAGCTTAATAGAACCATTAGTGTAAAAGGATCTTTTGAGTATGTGTCGTTCGTGATGCAACCGGTTTAAAAATGAAAACATAATATCATTTACAAAAAATTTCATAAGGCGTTTTTAGATAGAAAACACCTTCCAAAGTCACGCATAATAATAAAAGTAACATAATCGACAATGCTTGTGTTTCAAAACCACCATCTTAAGTCACACGAAAAGACGACGATTATTAAAAAAAACGTCGTCTAAAGATTCAAACTTAAGACAAAGCTTCTGGATAAAAAGCACCATCTTTTGATGGGACTTACGATGGTGCTTCTGGATAAAAAGTGTCATCTTTTATGGAACTTAAGATGATGCTTTTTTAGTCCAAACACCATCTAACATTTGATTTAAAATGACGCTTGTGATCCTTGACTTATCATGATGGTAGATTAGATGGCGCTTTGGAAACACCGTCTTATGTACCAAATAAATGCCATCGTAATGTTCATCTATAACAGTGATGCTATTCAATGATATGATATGAGGCTATTCTATGAGCCCAATTGATATTAAACCGAGAAGATCTAAGCGTCTGAAGAAAACTGAGCTTCAAATTACAATCATACTTGATAGTCTTCATGATTTGAAATCTTTAAAAGTGGACATCCACTACCAAAAAGTCTTCCTTTTCCTGCCATAATTTTGGTCGAAAAACTTACTGAAAATTGGCCGGAAAAAACAAATTTCTATTGCACTTGCGGCTGAATGTCCGACCAATAACACGCAATCAGAACGGGGCCACTGATAAGTTTCTCAAGTTAATTTGTGGCCATTTTTCAGTCATAAATTTTGGCATTTCTTTGCCAATTTATGACCATTCTTCTTTGGTTCTTATTTAGGCCAATTTGCGGCCAAAATGGAATTTAAGGGGGGTTTCCGGCAAATTCAATTGGAAAATTTTCCGGTACTTTTTTTAAAAAAATTTACTAATATAAATTACAACGCACAGATTTGACCATTAGGATTCGAATTCTAGAAGTGAAAATTATCAGGAATCACCCATCACCCACTTTACCACCAGGCAAAAACTTTTTTGGGACTTCCGACCACTTTCCGTCCTTTAATCCAGGACCCTTTTCCATTTTTTGAGAAAATATTCGACCACTTGCATTCACCTTTTTCTGCCATATTCCAGCCACTTTGCATCCTTTTGTTTGTGTCATTTTCCTAATTATTTGCGCAATGTTTTGGCCTTTTGCCGCAACCTTTTCCGACCAGTGAGAAAAAATTATAAAATCACATTTACAATTTAAATTTCTAGCACCTTATGAAAATTATAAAACTATTCTTGAAAACTATAAGCCTGTTTGATAAATATCAATTTTTGTTACAGATTCGCCAACTTCAATCTTCCGAACATCGAATAACGTACAATATTAACTTTCATAATAATCTAATAAGTACAACAAATGTACATATATTCAACCAAGTGACATATAAAATTTAGAACTATAATACTTCTCTTCAACTCCTTCAACTAACCATGTAAACGCTTCGCAAATGTGTTATTAAGATGTCATAAAAATCTTAAACACTAAAACATGTGATATAACTAATCATCTAAAAATGTACTATAACTTTATCCCATAAATAAAGTCATAAAGCTACCTAAAATACAAATATACTAAATTCACAACTTGTAACTCAAGTCTACCTTAAATGTAGCCTAAAGAAGGTTCAAGTTCTAATTAGGGCTGAAGGTTGGGAGAATCAGGGTTGTGCTTTGGGCTTGTCTAGACAGAGCCGCGCGCGTGGCGTCTGGACGGATGAGTGCAGCAGGAAAGGCGGGTTGGTGCGGGGTGGCGACGGGAAGGCAGACCGAAGAAGGAGAAAAAGGGAGGGGGAGGATGAAGAATCCTCTACGCCATTTTTGTTTCAGTTTTTCGGTAAACTTGTTACCACCTTAAGTTCGCCAGAAACTGGCCGAAGGACAAAAACATTTCATGCGACATTTTCGGACAACTTAAAATTGCTGGAAAATTGACAAAAATGAGATATATTTCCGGCCAACTTTTCGGACATTTTTCGGTGCTTTTAGGCCATAACCCTATAAATATGTTTTGTGACAGTAATTGGCCACAAAGTTTTCAAAAAACTGTCATCTGTATCAGCCATTTTCCGGCCTGTTTCGGCCATCTGGATATTATTTATTTTTATCTTTTTCAAAACACTAAAATTGGTAAGTAGGTGGTCGGTACTTGGCCGAAATTGTTTTAAAAACCTTTCGATCATTTTCCGGCCACAACATTTTTGGATATTAAATAGTTGTTGTTCGGTAGTGATCTCGGAAGACAATATTACAATATTATTCCTAGGTCTTCAATGTGGTACATACCAGAAGAGATAAAAAGAAAACAGCTGATCAGACCCAATTAATCCGTCTCATTCATACTTAACTCACGTGCTTATGGACCATTCTTGAGTGTTATTTAATGGTTTTAGTTAGTTTTAATTATTTTAGGCTTGTTTAAGGTCTAATTGCAAAAACGTGCTAAAAATGGGAGTTTTGGAGCATAATTCAGACAAGTAAAGAAAATTAGACAAAAGACAAGTTACAAGCCGAGCGCAAGAGCTGTGCGTAGTGGTTCACTTATGCGCGCGGGAGAGAGAGCTTACACGTGTCACACAAGGAAAAGAAGGAAAAGAAGATTATGTGGCACTGGCCGCACGTGGAAAGTGACACAATCACGTGAGAACTACGGCTTCTCAATCTTTTTTACAAAATCTTTCCAACTTTCAAGGAGCTTATCTTTTGACCCAAATGTCAAATTCAAGGATTCAAAAGGCTATAGAAAGATTTGATAGTTATCTACAATTTTCATATGAGGAGTCAGAGTCTAAATCTTGATGTATATTTGCCAAAATCACTGACAAAATTTAAGAGTTAATAATCATCCATATTGGGCTCCTATCTTCCTAATTTCTATTAGCCGAAAAAGTCCGAAGCCTATAATTTTCTCCTGAAGATTAACATGAAGAAAGAGCTCAGATTCATAGCTTAAGATCTATGCTACTTTATACCTATATATAAAGAGCTTAACGAAGGAAAAAGGTGCGACTGGAATTGAGAGCAACAAGAGAGCACTAGGTTTCAGTAAGATTTTAAGGATAGTTCCTACTATTTTACTTATGTCTATGTCTACGACCTTTAATGGCTAATTCTATTATATAGTTCATGTGTTGTAAACTTGTGATGATTTTTATGAGATAATTTGTACTTATAAATTGTGTTTATAGTGATATTGCTACTACGCTAAACTGGAATGATTGCATTAAATTGTATGACAAAACCCAATGTGTTATGTCTCTTTGCATGAAGCGAGGTGCTTAGATCTGATAGTGAGTGTGGAAGCCAATACCAAATAGATAAGAGATCCTAAGTTCTGCGGAAGCAACATTACTTAGTTTGAATTCCCTATTATTGTAGCACAACTGCATTTGTCTTATTGCTAGGCTGACAACCTACTAGAGCTTGTTAGGCATATATAATTCATATCACTGGCTTAAGGATATGAAGAATGTAGAATAGGAGCAATTACTTATACTTTGAAATATGAGATGTATATTTTGTTGAATTCAATGCATGAATAGGATTTAATATTTTATGTTGATGACTGATAATCTCACAAGTTAAAGCCACCCGATCTACATGCGAAGAGTTCTGATTGAAGTCATACAAATTTTATATCCAGTAAGACTAGCTCGAAAACAAGGAGCAAATGGGTTAGCTGAGCATTACAATTGTAATGCTTATCTAGTTAATTTTTTAGCATGAATTGAGGGTTTGTTGGTAGAAGAAATAAACTAGTTTTAGGATGCACTTTATCTGACTATCATGTAAACATTACTCATCCTAATAAGCCGAATTTATATTCTTGTTAGATGGGTATGTTTCTCATATTAACATCCATATTAAGTTCGGATCTAAGATATCACAATGTGACTTCATGTTGATATCCTAAACTAAACTTGATAATTGATAAGATGCATATAATTTGAAGTAGCAACATATGTTAATTACCTAAATCCGGAGTTAAGCACATCGACCTTATCCCATCTTTATCTTTTTGTAGAGAAATTCTCGTAATGGAGTATTAGTTCTCATTTAACACTCATATAATTTAAGCATATGGTACAATAGGATGAAGAACGAAGAACATAATAAGGAAATATAAATGGGACTTACTTTGATGAAGAATCTTTGCATGATGGCTAGGGTTCATGAGCCCTATAACATGGGTTCACTGCTCATTCATGGTCTCTAATTGAGCCATGATGAGAAGAGACTAACTACAACTAAACTATACTACACCTTTAAAACTAAAATGATGTAAAGACAAAGGCTCTCTACATGTAGAGTGTGTATGTATGGAGTGTTTCTCCTTGCCAAGAGATATCAAATGAGATACTAAGAGTCCTTTTTATTGGTGTAGGAGGGTATAGAAAGAGGGGACAATAATATTTAACTTTTTAAAAGAATTTTTGATAAAAATATCAATGGATTTCTACCTGCTGGACAGACAAAGTCAGTGGGCAGACATATTTTCTAATTCATCTCAAATTCAAACTCTTCCTTTTATCAGCTTACAAGTCCGGATCCTAATCAGATTCCTTGAGGATATTTGTCACGACCCGAAAAATGTGGGTCGCGATGGCGTTTGACTTGTCTCTTTTTGACCTTTAGTCAAACAAGCCTCAACGAAGAAAATTCAAAGTCCAATAATTCAACATACAAACTAGTCAAATACATTAAAATTTCCAAGCTGTTAATAACAACTCAAGATCTTGCCCAAGTACATCAGAGCAACTACTAAGAGATGACAAAGTAACATAACTACTGGTTGACGAAAATTGACTGAAGACTGGATGGCACCGTACCGAAGAGCTCACTCGTTGCTACCCAAAACATCGTTGCTATTGACCGACTACTGATCTGAAAAGAGAATTTTAATATTGGGGGTGAGTCAAAAGACTCACACTATGAGTAAACAACTCGCTACGTATTTGGCGAGCCGAATGGGGGATTTCTTTTATTATAAGTTGATATCATATTTATAACGTGCAGCTCGCTCACCGTTCGTACTTTTATTGTGTACGTGAGGGTTTATTGATCTTCCTGTTAGCACATATATTTCTTATATCACATTAAATGTCATATCATGAGCCCCTTTTGGCTAGGCCCTTTTTGGCCAAATGCAAATGTGAATGCGTGACAGACATGAACTGCGACGTGAGCCCGTTTCGGCTATGCCCGTTTCGGCTAGGCCCTTTTTGGCCAGGCAGTCGTCACTGCCGATCCGGATCATGAAATCATTTACAGAACGCGCTATCTTTTCGCGTAAACAGAACGTCGCAGACATGATGCAGTATGTATGCACATGAATGAATGAATGCTTAAGATAATAATTTTTCTTTTCCACATGAGTATATATTGTTCACATATTATACTCATTATTCTTATTTAATAGTCACATATTTAATTTTGTACGAAAAGAAATACGTAGGAATTATTTACTCACCTCTTCCGAGCAAATCCAAAAATCCTTAATGCACTCGAGCAATAATAATGTTCCATTATAACCTACAATTTTACATTCTATAAGGAAGGCACACAAACCTAAAATCTCATTGTTAACTCTTTAAACACAGATTTGACAGTCCAACTTTAGCTGCTAATAACTTCATAACTAGACACCACTAGCTTATGATTTTTATACCGGTAGAAAGCTTGTTTCAAGCTGACTAATTTAGACTCAAGAATTATCTAATTTGGATATCAGAAGCCAAAGTTTCAGACTTTTCAAAGTTGGGTGTTTAAGCTGTCAAATTCTAACAGGCAGCTTTGAACCTATAACTTCGGAAAAATATTTCTCCCTAACCAGATGGAATTAGGAAAAATGCCATATATCCCTAGAAAGTACGTTTCATGTACTATCTGTTTAAAAAAAGAATCACTCAATTCCAACATCAAAACAGTAAGATATTCTCGTTCAAAGTTAGTAGACAGATTCGTCTAAACTAGACGACAACTTTCTACTCTTACCTTTGAATTGAATTATCTCATTATTCTGATTGAACTACGATTCGAAACTTATATGGTTAGAAAGCTCTTTTCATGAAGAACAACCTAAAATCAATAATGGATGTAATCTGATGACGGAAGTTTAATCTAAGGACATGACAAAATTAGTCGATAAAGATGTTGTATCCAAGCAAAATCATGATTTACCTTGGACTCAAGTGTTGCACCAAGGTCCCTTCTTCACCCAAATATGGCCTTGAGGATTCATGTAAGGGAGAGGCAAGAGAGGTTTTATAGATGAGATGTGAGTGGGATTTGAAGGTGGGAAATGATGATGAATCCCACTCTTAAAATGGTCCTTAGTGGTGTTTCCATTACACTTCACCATCAAGTGGTGACATTAGTGGATGAGTATGGAAAATCCCACTCTCAAATGTTCCTAAGTGGTGTTTCCATTACACTCCACCATCAAATGGTGACACTAATGGATGAGTTGGAGAATCCCACTCTTAAAATGGTCCTTAGTGGTGTTTCCATTACACTCCACCATCAAGTGGTGACATTAGTGGATGAGTATGGAAAGTTCCACTCTAAAATGTCTCTTGGTGCATTTCTTTTAGAATGTCTCTTGGTGCATTTCTTTTAGAATTTGTCTTAGTGCTTTCTTTACAATATTCATCAGCGGAACTTTGGAAACTTGCCATCATCATTTTGCTAAGTTGGGCAAACCTCATATTTATATAAGGTCTCTGCCTTCTTCTTCATATGTCTCGTGCCATTTGATAATAGTATCTCAACTTATTCAACCAGAGAGTCCCAACCAGCAATGGAGAACAATAAGTGACAACATTCTTGGTAAGAGGTGAGTCAGATTGTAAGGATAACATCTCCATATTTGACTATGTTTCTTCTTATGGCCATTAGTGGCTAAATCCCTTACGTAATTCAAGTGATATACTTGTAACATATGTTGGGAGATTATACTGGTTAATAAATTTTGTTTTGATGTTATGTTTACTAACCTTCATACCTTGAATGTCATTTTATAGTATAGCTTGGCAACCGATGTTACCTTATAATTATTCTATAGCAGATCTAATTGTGACAGTGAGGGCTAATTCATATTAGCCAAGTCGAATACACATAAGTTTTCAGACATGTTCAAATTATAAACATAATGTAGACTCGCAAGGGCTTGCGTTTCTAGTTTGAACTCCTTACCACAATATCACAATTGCATATATCTTTCATCTAGGTTGACAACCTAAATTACATGATAAGATATATAGAATATATATAATTGGCATAAGGATGATGATCGTATAGTAGGAAAAATTATTTATGAATTCTCACCGTATTCGAGTGCACGAGTGCTTATATTTTGATGAGTTTATATCATGACAAGAGTTTCATATTTAGTGTCAATGATTAACAAAATCCCAAGTTAGTAACCTGAGCAACATGTTTGTTTACAAATAACTTTCTCTCTTACAACTACAAATCTTATCATGTTCACCATTAAATTCAAAATCCCCCTTAATTTAAGTATTTTTCTTTGTCTATTATCTAGTTACTAACATTGCAATTTCAATTGTCCTCATGGATTGATCCTTTACTCACTACTAGCTATTGAGTAGGTATTATAAATTTTATGTGAATAACGTTGTAAACAACCGGCGATATCAGTACATGTACCCGAACCGAGTGGATTTTTGCTTTGTTTTGTTCCCGGACCGAGAATGTTTCTACTTTGATAGAGCAAACTTTCCTTATTCATCCTACTCGGGCAATGTGAGAGCTAGATTTTCCATCTTACTTGAATAAATAAAATCATTTTGTACACATAAAGAAAACGACGTCTTTTCAAACGCAATCATCAATAATTCTCAACAAATTTAATAAGATCACTTGTATTTAAGTGTTCAAACAAACCGATATTACACATCATCCAAAATCAGTTCAATTTTTTTTCTATCACACTTTTTTTGAAAATCGTTATAGTTCTGATCATAATTGGGTAAGCAATGATAGTTCAGGTCCCTTTTGGGATTTTTTCCTTTTTTTTGCAGTGATCAGGAGTTGCACATTCCTCTACCTTGATAGTGAGGCCCTTTGCGGTACCATCAAGGTTCGAACCTAGAATATTGGGGTTGTTAGACAATATCCTAAGTCACTAGGCGAACACCTAATTGATACTTTTCAATTGATTGAAAATTTAGCGAATTTTATTTGTGATGAATAGCATAATATTGCGTAAGATCATTTTTACTGTTGTATAAGTCTTATTGAACTTCATAAACCCAACCCAATTGGGATGCTTGATCAAATCAGATATAAGAGGTGGGTTAAGAATATATATGAGTTAAATCTTGATTTGTTTTTGTGTGGGAGGCAAAATACCAAAGTATGAAAGAAGATAAAGCATAGAAACCACTAAGGGAAGGGAGTGCAGCAGTATAAGCAATGAAGCAGCAGCAGTAGGAGCTTGATTTATATAGTATATACAGATTATTAAGCCCCTATTTGTCATCTAATTCTAATAACAATTAATTTACATGTCATACAAAGTAGGCCATTCCATTTCCATGGCACAGTTTTGATGGGCCGTGTAAAATTCATTAGGTAAACACTCCTCAATAATCCCAAATCCTCCCAGTCCCAGGAATGGCGCAGCTCCCATTGAACCAGATGACGTGGGGCTGTTTCCTTCCGAACACAACCTCATCCTCGCTTGCTTCTCCAATAGCTCCTCCAATTTCATAACCTTCAATTCCCACACATAAATAAATCAACTTCTCATGTGTGTTTGTTGGGGTAACAATTCCTTTCACAAATTCAAATGGACACGTATGTGTGTCACGTGGGATCAGGAATAACTTTAAGAGTAATTTGGATAACACTGTAGGGCACATGATCACTACCAGCTTCAATTCCTTAAAAAATAAGACAACATTGTACGGTAATCTAATGTGATTGGAACCTGCTAGACACATATGTTCTGTGGACGTTTTACATGTTACAAGTCATGTCCTTCTTTATGTTATCATCTTCTACGACTACGAGGGAAATGATACGACGATCGACCTGGTTGATTGGTTTAAGATTCCATTTATTAACTTGTTCTGCGCTACTGCTTGTATATGTGACATGTGTGAGTAGATAGGTCAATCAAAGAGATGAGAGAGAGTATAAAATAGTATAGTAAGTAATAAATATTAATATAAGCTGTTGGTACCTGGGATTGAAGTTGGGAGTTGTGGAGGAGAAGGGTATCATGTGCCGCCTTCAACCTGGAATACTCCTCTTCTAGTTTCTTGGCTTTCCAGCGAGCCCTCCGGTTTTGGAACCATACGGCCACTTGCCTCGGGTCCAACCCTAGCTCTCCAGCCAACCGCTCCTTCCTATCACACTCCAACTTGTGCTCATTCCCAAAGTTGACCTCCAGCACACTCACTTGTTCCTCACTTAGCTTCCGCTTATTCTTCAAACCCGCCTCGCTGCTGCATGCTGCTGCTTCTTTCCTCTTCTGCTTCCTTTTCTTCCTTCTCATTTTCTTACCCCCTACACCTACACAAACAAAACCCAAAGTAATATAGAAGCAGCTCTACTGATTAAAACCAAATAATTCCAAAATAATATATAAAATAAACAAGTCATATATGAACACTTCCACATATATCAACATCAACCTGCTGCTTCTTGTTTGCCTGTTGTCTCCATAATTTGTGCATACACAACTCCAGCAGAGTCGTACATCTGGGAAATCAACAACCTATGATCATCTCCTACCTCTGATCTGTTGTTCTTGACTGCACTGATCATATCTCACAACTATTTACGCGTGTCTGCCAAATTTGAGGAAGAGACTCGGATAATTAACGACAAGGCCTGATCAATGAATAGGTCACCAAGTTACAAAACTAAAGTTCAATTTATAGAAAGAACGTCATAACTATACCCTTCTTATTTCCTCTAAATTACTCCCAATGCCATTTGGGAATCTCAATTCTTATACGCATGTCTCAAAAATGTGGAGACTGTCAACATCTTTTGTTCCTGTCTTTTTTTTCTCTACTTCAAAGAATTCCGCTCACTTTTAAAAATCTTTTCGGAGTGTTAATAATTACTCTGTCTGTCCTTTTTTACATGTTACTTAATCGATTTTTTTTATTCATTTTTACTTGTCACTTAACAATTTTCAATGCGTCTTTAATGTCAACAACTACCTTAAAACATTAATTACGTTTTCATCATAATCAATAAAAAAATACATTTATCACCATTAATCATCTATCAATTTTATTTTTTGCACGAAATTTTTATAAAAAATATAAACTACGTACTCATTAAATTTGTTCAATCGCTAGCATTAATTCATTCTTAATCTATTCAAATTAACCTTAAACGACATGTATTAGAGAACAGAGGGAGTATCAACTACTCCCCCGTCCTGATATACATGTCGTTTAAAATTAAATTGAGTATATTAAGATGATATTTAATGTTAGCGGTTGGACGAATTTAATAAATAAGTACTTAATGTATATTTTTAAAAATTTGTGCAAAAAATAGAATTGATGCATTATTATTGGTGTAGAATTATTTTTTCATTAATTATGATAATGAAATCATTAATGTTTGACTTTTTAAAGTAGTTGTAGATATTAAATACGCATTGAAAAATGTTACTCCCTCCGTCCTCTAATACATGTCGTTTACGGTTAATTTGAGTAGATTAAGGTGAAGTTAATGCTAGCGGTTGAACAAATTTAATAGGTAGGTGGTTAACATTTTTTTGAAAAAGTTCGTGCAAAAAGTAAAATTGGTAGATGATTATTGGTGAGGAATGTATTATTTATTGATTATGATAATGAAGTGATTAATGTTTGACATTTTAAGGTAGTTGTTGATATTAAATACGCATTGAAAATTGGTAAGTGACAAGTAAAAGTGGACAAAAAAATTCGGTTAAGTGACATGTAAAAGAGGACAGAGGGAGTAAGTGACAAACAAAAATAAACAAAAACATTCGGTTATGTGACATGTATAGGAGGATAGAGAGAGTATGTTTCTCTAGTTCTATTTTTGTTTTTTTGTGAATGAATTGAAATTGTATATTATTGTCACAATCAGGTTCCGTGTTATTTTTAGTACATATGAGTGGTGGTAGGGGAGATTTAATATATTATGTTTATGTAATACTATCAGGATTTGAATTTATAATTGACATTGGTAGATAACACTCTAAACTATTAGAACTATGTTAACTTGTGACATGGGACTTACACCCTCATCTTTCACATTGTTTCTTAAACATTTAACCATTAAAATACCCACATTTTTAATTTCGTTCACTCCTTGAATATTTAAATTATAATTTTCAAACTTGATGCATCCATAATAAAATTTCGCTCACGAGTTCACTAAACCTTCCAATCCGGCCTCGCCACAACAAACTTAATTATCATACTAATATAATTTTAGCTTATGATGTTATGAACACACCTTGATTTGTACATATGAAACATTATATGTTGGTATCACATACGCTATCATTTTGGGAGAGAACATAAAACATCTGTAACTTGGTTTCTAAAATTGTTGTGCA
>NQLW01000040.1:4862396-4882661 GCA_002312845.1 Kalanchoe fedtschenkoi | reverse complement strand
TTTAACACTTTGTATTTTGTGTGCTTATGGATGAATTGTGTACTTTTACGGCAGCAGAATTGTATTATGAACATTGTTATTTAGTTCATTGTTATGATTTTTGTACTTTGAAAAAATAAATGTGAGTAGTTGTGGTATGAGTAGTTTGAGATTTGTGCTGTAGCCAACCATAAACCGACACGTGCCCCATTTTCTACACCCACAAGCCGCAGTCTAATTATCATTTGTGCTACTCACTTTTTCTTCCTCCCGCCACTTGCACTCTTCCACTTCTTATGCAAACTCATTACTTCTTGATTTTAATTCTAAAACTCAAGTGTAATTGTATGAATATTTTTATTAAAAAAATTAATTTTCATAATTATTTGTAAAAAAAGTTTCATTAAAGACTTATTTTGAATATATTTTTTAAAAAATTAATAAGTTAAATGCCTCAAGTTCTTCCTGAATTTTATACAAGGGTCGTTCTGAACTTTTAACTTAAGACTACGGTTCATCCCAAACTTTACTAAAGATTAGGATGAATATTAATCTTCAATTCAAAGTTCATTCTAAACTACATACAAAGATCATTCTGATCTTTAATTTAAAGATTAAAGTTCATCATCAAATCTAGCACGTTGGAATGAACTTTGAAGAAAAAAATTCGTCTAAGCCCTAGTAAAAATTTTATGATAATTTTAACATTTTTGAACTTTAATTTGTTTAAAAAATATTTTCCAAAATGAATCTTAAATAAAATCTTATACTTCTTGACAATTGATTTTGAAAATAAATTTTAAAAAATATTAATATAATAACATAAACTGATTTCAAAAACTAAAAATAAGATTTGATGAATTTGAGAAATGGGAGAGTGTAGGTGCATATGGTAGAAAAGTAAGTAGAATAGGTGGCGATTGATATGAAGTTAATAAAAAAATACAATTTTGTTGGATCGTTAGGTTCCCACCCCTCCTTAAGTTGTCACACATGTTCCATTTTACTATTAATTTTCATGATTTATTTGAGCTTTTGATGTCCAGATCAAACGAACATGGGATGATCTCAAAGTTCTCACATTAAATGTGATATTCTATTGAAATGTGAGATCTAAGAACTCATATTTCAGCCAATCATAATTTGTCACACGTCTCACTTCTAAAAGAGTATTTTAGGATTAAATTTTACAGCCACTCAGATGATGTCACGTGCCCGTTACCCAACATCCACGAGCCACACACAAATCTCCACATGTCTCACTATCTCTTCTTTCCACCTTCCACCTTCTCTATCTCTCTTTTATTCAAACTCATTTTAGCTTCTTAAAATCAATTTATTTAATTATATTGAATTTTTTTTTAAATAAATTTCATAATCACACGTAAAAAGTATAAAATTTAAGTTAAGACCTAATTTGGATATATTTATTAAAAAAAGTGTCAAAGCACTAACTTCAAAGTTCAAAATTTAAAGTTCAGAGTTCATATTTTGAATTTTGAATATTAAACTTTGTACTTTAGGATTTATTTTTAAAAAAAATATTTGAAATTGATCTAAATTCAAATGGATACTTTTTTACAATAGATAATGAATTTGATTTAATAAAATTCAATATAATTACATAAATTAATTTTATGAATAAAAATCATATTTCTGTGGTGGAACGTGACAAAAAAGTGCACTTTTTTGCTAGATTATTATACCCCATCTTTCAAATTATGGCATGTGCCTTCCCCGCCTACCCATACTAAGTATTTTCCCAATTAATCAGGTCCATTTGATTTTTTTGATCAGACGGACGTCATGAAGTTCTCATATCTCACCTCATTTAAAATTATCTATTGAATAGGATTTGGGTTTTGTGGAGAACTGAATTCGATGACAGAATTGAGAACTTTCTCTTAATCATCTGATCAAGCAATCAGATAGGCTTGATTAGTGGGATAGGTAAAATGGACACGTGTCTCTATTTGAAGAGGGGAGAAGGTATAATGGTCCAACAAAAAGTGCACTTTTCTACCTAACTCATGTCACCCATTATGTGTTCTCTTGACATTTTGCCATATGTAATTTTGGACTCTCTCTTAATTTTAATTTTTGAAATTAATTTATGTAATTATATTAATTTTTTTAAAAAATAAAATTTCATAATCAATTGCACAAAATATAGTTGTAATTTATAATTCATTTTGGATATTTTTTCTAAAAAAATGTATTAAGTTCAACGTGTTGAAGTTCAACCTGCTAAAGTTTAAACTATGAAAATTATGACATTTTACATTTGAAATTTGATTTTGGAAATTTAAATTTTGAATTTAGAAATTTGAAAAATGAATTATGAATTTGACTTAAAACTATGAACTTTAGCACATTTTTACAAAATAATATATATATAAATGGATATTAAATTTAACATTGTACTATTTCACAAATGATTATGAAATTTGATTTTGAATAAATATCTAAATATTTAAATAAAATTGATTTTAAGAACTGGAAGAATAATTAATAGGTTTGCATAAGAAGAAAGAGGGTGTATGTGTGTGAATTCCAGTCGCCTTAACGCCGGAACCTCGCCGGAGAAAACGAAGAAGACGACGGAATTGAAAAAGAATCGATTGTAACAAATTGTAACCAACTACTTTATTGAATTACAATTCTGCTATTTATACAAAAAGTCCGCCTTACAGTTGACATCCCTAACTTTAACAGTGAACACATATAACCCTCTAAATAATTACAATTGAGTCACTGTCTATTACAATTGAGTCCCTGTATATTCCATTAATGTGGCAGGTGGAAGGAGTGAGTTGGACACGTGACAGTTATAGAATGGCTCGTGAGTGTGGATAGTGAAACACATAACATCTTCTGATTGGCTGTAACGTTAAAGACCAATCTACCCTTATGAAGTAGAGACATGTGGCGAATTATGATTTGTTAGGTGAGGGGTTTTCATATCTCACATGAAAACCGGATTTCAATTGATCCTCTTCACTATATGTATAAGACGGTTCAATAAAGAGCTACATTTTATGTGAAAACTCTAGAAGTCACCTAATAGCCGTCTGATATGAGCATTGAAAGTTCAGATCAATTGAAAAAATTGATTGTGGGGTGGGACATGTGTGACAATTTTAAGAGGGTGTGAGTATAATGATCTAGCAAAAGTGCACTTTTCCATCTACCTCATGTCACTCGCCACAGGTCTCACTTACTCTGACATCACATGTCACACATACTCTCTCTCATTTTTCAAATCCCTATTAATTCTTATTGTTTAATTTTTGAAATCAAATTATGTAATTACATTGATGTTTTTTTAAATCAAATTTCATATTCAATAGTATAAAGTTCAACATGTTAAAGTTCAAGATGAACTTTAATCTTAAGTTCAAAGTTTGTTCTATCATAGTAAAAATCTTCTTGAACTTTGATGAATTTTAGTCTTCAGTTTTAAGTTTAAATTGAACTTTGAACCGCAATTTTTAGATTGAACTTTAACATTGTTGAAATTTTATTTTATTAATCAACTACGTTCTCATATACTTTTTATCAAATCCACCACACTTTTGGCATGTTTTTCATTCTATCTTATTTACCTACCCAAGATGTTGATAACAACGAGTTTTGTATATCTGCAATTCTGCATAGATCACTGATTAAAACGCATACGAACGTTTTTGCTACATTCTGCTGTTGTTATGAACAATTTCAATAGATTAACGCACTAATACCAATAACGACTTCTGAAAAATAAAATTAAAAAGAGAGGGAACTGCGGCAGGGGCGGATCCAGGGGGGACAGCTGTCCACCCAAATTCCGACCAAACGTTCATATTTTAGTGTAAAAATAACATATTTTTAATTTTTGTACCCCCAATTAAGTTTAAAAATATGATATTTCTTATTTTTGTGCCCCCAGTCAGCTTAAAAAAAATTTATACCCTCAATTAAACTTAAAAATATTATATTTTTTATTTTTATACCTCATTCAATTTAAAAAAAAATTTCATACCTTCAAATTAAAATTTCTAGTTTCATCACTGAACTGCGGGGCCATGCATGAGCAGGCTTAATTAATGCATGCGTAGATAACTTGGCATATAATTATGAATTTGACAATTGGGGCTAGTTAGTGATAAGAACAGAGTTGTAGAAAAAGACAGAGAGTTTCCATTGGCTTCGAGCATTTGGATTGTATATTCAGTGTGAGAGTGTGTGGGGAAGGGCACATGGGCCTGGAGCACACGCGTCATCACCCCCATGCAAGGACCACCTCCTCATCCAGCTGCCTGCTGATCCCACGTGACGCCCCTTTCCTTTTGTATGATGTTGACACCTCTCCATTCACGATTCACCATCTCGTCCATTTTATTCGGGATTTTTTTTGCAATTTATTTGTGTTTTTGGGAAAAAAAATTCAAAAGGATTTTGAACTGGCGCTTCTTACTCAATTAAGATCCGAACTATCACGGTTTTTAAAAAAGATATATTGAAAAAAAATTTGGACTGATTTTGGATGATGCTTAAGATCAGTTTGTTGAATTTTTTTAATATAATTGATCTTATTAAATTTGTTGAGAATTATGGATGTTTAAATATGAAAAAACATGATTTTCTTTATGTGCACAAAACGATGTTTTTTATTTTGATAACCAAATGACGTAATTTTTGCACAAAAATTTAAATCTTGTAATAATATTAGTTTATGAATGTAATGATAAATTTTATTTTTAAAAAACCAGCCAATTTTTTTTCATCGCACCATTTTTTGAAATCGTGGTAATTCGGACCGTAATTAGGTAAGTGTTGATAGTTCATGATTCATTTTAGATTTTATCCCTTATTTGTTGTCTATTTTCTTTTTTGAAAATCATCATTTTTAACAACGGTTTTGCTTTTTTTATCCATATTTATTAATACCTCTTTTCTGAATTTAATCAAATAAAATTTTTATTTCAAACACCAATTTAAAAACTATGATTTTTAAAAAGTAAATAAAATGGAAAATAAAATAAGAGAAAAGATATAATCAAACCAAAAAACATGACTGATGGTTTAGTGGTCAGGTGGCAGTCAATCTTGAGTGTTCCGGGAGTAGCTATTCTCGTTTGCTACATGGTTTTGATTTTGATGAAATATGACATCATTTTCTGCCTCAACTGGTGAATATAAAAGCACAACTGATGAATCTTGAAGCACAATTGGTGAATATTCATCAGTTGTGCTTATATATTCACCTGTTGTTCTTTTTTACAAATATTGAAGCACAAATCATCTGATGAATATAGCAGGTCAACTGATGAATATAGAAGCACAACTAGTGAATATAGAAGCACAACTTGTGAATATTCATCATTTCTGCTTCTATATTCATCAGTTGTGCTTATATATATAACTAGTGAATATAAAAACACAACCAGTGTACATTCATCAGTTGTTCTTTTCTGCAAATATTGAAACACAAATCATCTGATGAATATAGCAGGTCAACTGATGAATATAGACTTTCAACTGGTGAATATTCATCAGTTGTGTTTCTGTGTTCATCAGTTGTGTTTCTGTGTTCATCAGTTGTGCTTATATATTCATCAGTTGTGCTTCTATATTCACCAGTTGTTTTGACCGAGCGCGGCATGTTTAATGTGTAACTTGTAAAACGACGTCGTTTTCATCAAAAACAAAATTACGTCGCAAACGAGAGCACCTACTCCCGGAGCACCAAGAATTTGCGGGTGACACTCTGTCATTTTTGTGGTATTTGGTTTAAATCTCATTGGTGGTTGAGTTTATAAATTTTTTATTTTTTAAAAACCAAATAAAAAACCCTTTTCTTAATATAGTCATCCTTCCTGCTGCTTTTGGTATTCGTTCTGATCCGGCTGGTGCGTCACCTTTGAGGAAGCAGCAGTGGCGGTGACTTGGCTTCTTGGTGCCAGCAACAGCTTAATACAGGTCGACGATTCTTCCTTTATCACTATTATATGTAAGAACAGTAGTATATAAAGTATAAAGCAGCAGCTACGTGCTAGCTTAAAATCTCGTGTGTTGTGGATGATTAGGTCGAGAGAGATAATTGGACTAGTAAAAAAATGAAACAACCAATGAAGTGCAGTGTGTGGAAGGAAGAGAGGACACGTGGATGGCGATCGATGGCTGCACAAACTGACCCCCGCCTTCAAACGAAAGATTTTAAGTGGAGTGTCAGAGAAGGTGGGCGAGACAGGTAATCAAACATTTTGCTTTAAAATAACACCAAGTACGTAAATCAGCCAGCACCGGCGGGTCGTTTATTATGCTACTCCCTTCTATTCACACGCCAAACTTTAACAATGTGAATTCAAAATATTTGTCACGAATGAAATTGTGTTGGACTCGATCTACCTCAATAATACAAAATTAGACCGATCATCATGTTCTAACTATGAATTAAATATATTTCTCAAAAATGATTATTGGTCGTACTATAATTGACATAGTAGGAAGTGTGATCTGACATTTTGAACATATGATAACATTTTAAACTCATAAACATGATAATAAGTTAGTACAAAAGATCATGCTTCAGAGTTTGAGCCATGATCAATGGTTCAATCTATGAACACTTTTCAAACTACCAAACATATTATAGTAAAGGAAAAAATCATAAAGGGGCCGTGAATTAATAGATTTATTTTACCCAATTACAGTTTGAATTAGCAATGTTATCAAATAACGTGTAAAATGTTAACTTTTAACGACATTTTTAATATCGTGAACGAAATGCCGACTCCGTTAACAAAAAAAACATGTCGTTAATGAGTCAAATACACTTCCATTTTTTAGTAAATAAAAATATAATTAAACAAATAGCATATAAATTTCTTCAAACAGTCCCACCCAAAGCTCCTCCGGTATGATGAAACCAGTAACAGGATGACAAATTTGGACTGGTCGAACCTCGGCAGCAAACGCGGACAAGGTTGACGATGGTCGATTATTTTCCCTAGCATTTCCAAGCAATGCACATAGACTTTCCTCTCAGTCTATTTTTCTAAACCCTATAATCTCTAGAATCTTCTTTTGATCCCCTCCCCACCCATCGATCAAACCAAGTTGTTGAGCTTCCCGGGCGACCTTCTAAACTTATTCTGTGTTGTCATATCTTCTTTCTCCGTCGAACGCCCTATCAATGAAAATGTCATCATACAACTGATATAAGAAGACAAGCATAAGCATCTTATCTATCAAACTAGATCATACAATTTTAATACACCTTATGTGCGCTTATATTATAAACTATAGATTATAAACGTCATTGCCTCATTTCAATTCAATACACCTGCAAAAGCATCTAGTTCAAGTAAAATTTTAAAACGTCATTGCCTCACCACAAGTTCTAGATGTTCACAACTCCCTTTATATACTATTGCAACAACACTCATGAAATCTCAATGTTGTCCATTGGGCTTATTGCTACCTCAACCTTAGTTGTTAGAGACAAACTTGCTTCTTGAATTGCAATCCACAAGTTTCCAAGTGCCACATGCCTCTATAACTTAATCTTCTGTAACCGTTGTGTCACTTCTTACCTTGAGTACTGCGTTTAAAATGACATTAGGCAATACTGTAAATTGCAACGGTTTCAAAGCTGATGCATTTGATGACCTAAGGTCTGAGATAGTTTGTCCATCTGAATTATGCCACAACTATATCCCAGTAATTGGTCAGATACAAGGCATTTAAAAAAGAGATGATTTATTTTCTCATTCTCATTCATACATAAAGGGCAGATAAGGTCTGAGACCATGCCCAGTTTCACCAATCAGTCTTTGGTACTTAATCTGCCCTTACAAATCAACCAAGTGATAAAATTTTTCTTTGGCAAGCATAATTTGTTCCAGCATATATTAGCCCAGTTAAGAATGGGCTATTCATCCCACTTATTCAGAAATTTGTATGTTGCTTCAGTGGAGAAAGGCTTACCTGAGCAGCTCCAACTTATCTGTCCCTCCTGTATTGTCACCATGCCCTGATTTTCTTGAGCGCACTTCATCAGCTTCCTAGTGATCCATGGGATGTTTGAGTGTACGTGCAAGCTGAAAATATTCCTTCCCCTTATAAAGAAAGTGTGGATCCATCGGATCCAAAGAGAATCCTTCCTCAACAAGATGTCCCACACTTTACTTAAGACAAGAGCCTTATTGTTGTCCACAAAATTTCTAATTCCCAATCCTCCATTTCTTTCAGGTTTATAAATGTCATTCGATGCTGCTGGGGATTTTTTTGAATGTTCTTTGCGACTCCATTAAAAAGATCTACATTTTCCATTTATGTTTTTAATTACCGCTTTTGGCAAAATGAAGATTCTAGCTCATTAGTTTGCCAGAGTGGACAAAATTGATTTTACAAGGACTAATCTCCCTACATATGTTAAGGTTCTAGCTATCCAATAATTTATTCTATCCAGATCTGATTGTGTCACATGTTCAAAGTCTTTGTTACTTTGCTTTTCGGATGAGAGGGGAACTCTGAGGTACCTGACTGGCAAATTACCTTCTCTGAGATCCATCAGGTCAATAAGTTCCTGTCTTAATTGCTGGTTTGTAACAGCCACATAGATTTCTAATTTGGAAAAGTTTACATTTAATCCTGTGTGATTGGAAAATTCACCTAAGCTGACCTTTATTGAGTTAATGGACTTCAGGTTTGCCTTACAAAAAAATATGAGATCATCTGCATAACTCAAAATAACAATCTTCAGCTTATCACACTTAGGATGAAAGCTGAAATTTGGATTTTGTGCCATTTTTAGCAGAAGTGTGTTTAAATATTCCATCACTAGGACAAATAAGTATGGAGACAGGGAATCCCCCTGTCTTAGGCCTCTGCCACTTGGGAAAAAACCACCTAGGGAGTCATTAATTTTGATGAAAAAAAGGGGTTTTGTGATGAGGTTTTGTATCCGGTTCATGAATCTCAATGGGAAGTTCAAATGATACAACCACTCAGTAATGAATTCCCAACTAGTTGAGTCATAAGCTTTCCTTAAATCAATTTTCAAGCACAAGATGGTTTGCAGTTTTTCCTAGCATAATGTTATAGATTTTGGGAAAGGAGGACATTGTGGAGAATGCTCCTGCCTTGAATAAAAGCTCCTTGACTAGAATAAACCAAATCCTATGGCAGCCCCTTAATTTTATTTATGACTATCCCTGAATAGATTTTATATATCGCATTACAACAGGAGATAGGTCTGAATTCTGAAGCATTTAGGGTTCCTTCTTTTTTAGGGATAAGTGATATTATGGTAGCATTTATCTGGCTGGGCATTTGATTAGTTTGAAAAAAATATTTTACTACCTTAATAGTGTCTTCTCCTGTCACTTTCCAACTTTTTTTTTTATAGAAATCAACTTTGAAGCCATCAGGACCAGGGGCAATGCCATTTTTCATTTGGAAAAGAGCCTCCTTGATCTCTTTGGCTGTAACATCAGCTGTGATCTCAAGGCTCTGATCTGATTTAAGTTTTGGACCTTCTACATCAAATCTGATGGCATTTGTGCTAGGTGATTCAAGGAGCTTACAAAAGTAATTAATTAATTCCATTTTTACCTCTTCATTTTTTTCTAAGATAAGTCCCTCCATGGACTTAATTTTCCTAATGTTGGCTCCATGACTATTCCTCTTCATACATGCATGAAAGTATGCAGAATTTAGGTCACCCTGTTTAGCCCATATAATTTTTGCTTTTTGATAATTTAAAGTCATTTCATATTTTAGATATTTCAGGTATGTGATTGATTCTAGTCTCTTTTTCAGCTATCTTAGTGTCTTCTGTTTGATCCTGAGGAGGTATTTTCTGCAAATCAGTTAGTTTGATCCTCATGTCCTCTATTCTCTTAAACATACCAGCAGTTAATGGTATAAATTCTCTTTTCATCATTGTTTTCAACGCTTTCAGTTTGATGTGAAACTTTTTCAGATTGTTATATTTTGTCCACCACAAGCTTAGTACTGTTTCATAATTGTCTATTCTCATCCAGAAATTTGCTACTTTAAAATGTTTACCCCCTTTGTTTTTATCCACTTCTATTTTAATCAGAGCTTGAGAATGATCAGAAATGCCACAAGGCAGGAACTCCACTGAGGAAAGGGGAAAAGACCTGAGCCACGAGGCATTTATGAGCACTCTATCCAGCTTGCAAAAAATGGGATCCTTCTCATGCCTATCTGACTATGTGAAGAATTGCCCCTCAAATTCATGTCAAAACAACTTGAGTTTTCAAAAAAACCGATTAACTTGTTTACATCCTTTGCTTCGACTTTTTGCCCATTTCTCTTCTCTTTTCCAAATACAGTTAAAATCCCCTCTTTTTGAGATCAGGTTATATAATTTTTTTCATAAGACTCTAACAGACAATCTTATTAAATTGACGCCGTTGCTAGATGTTGAGGTAAGTTGATACTTTAGCAGCTAACAAATTTTGTCTACAGCTTTAGTAATTTTCTTTGTCAGTCGAAGTCAAACCATGCCCGTGGTTAACTAACCCAAGCACGTGGCTTGTTTTATTTTGTAGTTTTCTTGTTATGCAGAAACACCGCGTGTGCGACCACTACTTGCCGAGCACTCAGGACCTCTCTGAGTCTCTATCAGATTTGCGGTTAACTAATACTGCTTTCTATCTACACTACTCCTTGAGACCAGCACTACTTAGTCTATGAATGAAAAATTATAAGACAATCCTTTCCCATTACCATTCTATGGTAATCATAAAGAATTCATTCATCAAAGGAATCATGCAGCAAGAAAGATAGCAGCTAAAGCGAAGATGGCAACTCAGAAAACCATCCTAGAAGAAGAACATTTAGGTATTTAACAACTCCAACTTATTGTTTCGAAGGCACTTCTTGCTCGCGTTATTTCCCTTCTCTTAGCTTCCTATGGGACTCAGGGAAGAATAAAAGGCTGTATTTGGTGAACTGGAAAAGGGTTTACCGTCCTAGGTAGGAGTGATGAGACTAAATTTGGACTGCTCTTCGGCCTTTGGTTTCTATCATTGAATCTCGTATTGTTTCAATGATGAGACTAAATTATTCTGTCTCATTTATACTTAACTCACGTAATTCTTGACCGTTCTTGAGTAATATTTAATAGTTTTAGTTTTTTTTGTATTTCATGCTGAATTTAAGTCCTAATACAAAAATGTGCTAAAAAGGGCAGTTTTGGAGCATAATTCGAACAAAAAAAGAAAAATGGACAGAAGACTACAAGTCAGCCGAGCGCAGAAGCCGCGCACAGTGGACACCTGCCGTGCACACAGTGACAAGACAAGGGTGATACACGTGTTATATAAAGAAAGGAAGGAATAAAGCTGATGTGGCACTGGCCGCGCGGGAGAATGGCGCGCGTGGTAGGCACATGACACGTGCGCGGGACAAGGTGCAATTTCCTAATCTTGAATCTGTAGAACATGGAAACTTGCGTGGTCCATAACTTTCTTACTAGAAGTCCAATTTTCTCGATTCAAGTGGATATAAAAAGATAAAAATATTATCTACAAGTTTTGGAGAGGATAAATGCTTATTTCGAAACAAATTTCAATCAACAGGGCAGTCAATGTCAGTGGACAAATTATTTCTAAATTCGACCCCAAAACTGTTTTTGGTTTCTATAAGCCGATAAGTCCAAAATTTCCATCATTATCTCTGAAAATATTCATCAAGGATTAGTTTAGATTCGTTGCTTGAACTCCAAGCTAATTCGTACCAATTTAAAGAGAGTTCAAGAGAGCCAAAAGGGTGTGCGTGCTTTGGGGTTCTAGTTTTGGTGTTTCCAATTTGTTGACGTGATGAGTTTCAAAGGGGCAGTGGAAGGCAGCAAGAGATACTTTCTAGAGCAGATTCAAGTCAGGTTGTAAGGGTTATTCCTAGCTCTTTACTCATGTCTATTTCTATGGCCCTTTGTGGCTAAATCTCTTGTATAGTTCAGGTGTTGTAAACTTGTGATGATTGTTGTGAGATAACTTGTGCTTAATAAATTCTAGTTTTAATATTATGTTTACTGAGCTTTATCTTTTTAAATGTTGTACGATAGCATAGCTTGACAACTTATGTTACCTTATAATTATTCTACAGTTGATCTAATTATGAAGGATAGAGCTCATACGAATTAGTCTAATGGCAAATAAACTGATGCTTGTGCATGTTTATGTAAACATATTTTAGATTGGATGGGGCCCACATATCTAAATTGAACTCCCTATCACAATAGCTCAACTTCATATGTACTTTGCTAGGCTGACAATTTAATTAATGCGTGTTAGACATATAGAATTCGTATCATTGGCTAAAGAGTATGATGAATGTAGAGCAATAACAATTGTTTACACCTAATCACATTGCCTTCTAGTACCAATGGAATGGTTGATAGATGATGTACATTGATTAGACCAAATTTAATTGCCTCATTCATACTTAACTCGCCTAATTCTAGACCGTTTTTAGTGTTATTTAATGATTTTAGCTAATTTTTGTACTTCAGACTTAGTTTATGTTTTCATGTGAAAACATGCCAAAAAGGGAAGTTTTGAGCATTATTTAGGCAACAGAAGAAAATCAGACAAAAGACTAGGGTGTAATGGTTCGATTCGGTTTGATTTTATCTAAAAAATTAAGCCGAGTCACTACTCATCGTTTCTGATTTTTGCAAAACAAACTGAACCTAATAATTTTAAAAACTGAATTGAACCAAACTGATTGGTTTGGTTTGATTTCGGCTTAGTTCGGCCATAAAAAAAATTAATCCAATTTTTATACACATGTACAACCAGTCCCTATGTTTAACACACAACCAAACACCATGAAAGGATGAAGAGAATACACACCTAAAAAAAAGTAAGATGGTCTGATGTAATACACAATTAACAATATCAAGTTACATGATTCAATCCAAATCGAACAAAAAACACATCAAACATGATGTGGTCCTTAAAAGAATCAACATCCTCTTCTTCTTCTTCACACATGATCATCATCACCTTTTGTTTCTTCTTCTTCACACATACATTATTATTATCCTTAACATAACTTCATCCTATTTAAATATTGTAAACAATCTTTTAGCTTAGACACTGATGTTCAACAACAAGAAAGTAGCAAAAAAAATAGATGAATGAACCAGCTAGAAAGAGCAAGATAAAAAAAGGAAAGAGAGCAGCTCCGTGCAGCCAACATCCATTCACCTGAACTGAAAAACGATGCCAGTTGATCTTTCCATATGATTTGGGTTGGCACAAGAGGCACATAAGATTATAGAATATTGAACTCAATGTTAAGGATTGAGTTGGTGAAAACATTTTTTTACTTTTTAAATAAGTTTTTCTTTTATCCACGTACCCAACAACCATGATTCATACTAAAAGTTTGGATGATAAGGATTTCGCCACTAAACCCTTTTCTCACAATCCTAGTGGCTAAAACTTATTGTTACTCCACCCAAGCAACAAATACATTCACGACACAAGAGGAATATAGGGCAAAGCATAACTCACACATGCTCAAACATTAATGAAAGAAAAATAAATAAAGGAAACCATAAAAAAACATCAACTGTAAACTGACTTAGCCTTAACTACGAGCTCTAGATACAGAACAATGATGCCAAACAAAATAATCAGTAGCCAGCAGTTGAAGGCAGCAGTCAGCAACTAGCAGTAGCTACCCACAGCTGGAGACAGTAGTCAACAGCTAGCAGCGCAATAGTTGCCAGCGACTAGCATCCATATGCCAGCATGAAACAAGTTAAAGACAAGGAAGCTACTTTTAAAGAAAATTAAACAATACATGAAAAGCAACATATTAACAGGTTTCACTCTGTCACCTGTCACACGACCTCAAATTAACTCCATCATTCAATCTCCCAAATTATTTACAATTGAGGAAAAGAGGTAATACCATGAGTGTGTTTCAACATATTTCAGTAATTAGAGCATAGCATAACAAGTGATGGTTGCAGACCACCATGCACCTTTTAAAAAATGAGATTCGAAGACCGAATCAGAACACATCTTACCATAAATGAAGATTAGGATGATTATAAAGCAACTGCTAGCAGAGAAGCTTCTTGCCAGGAGAGAGCCGCTGACTTTGAAGATCGGTGAATTGAGAGCCATTACGATTTGGTGTAGTCCTTCGTGCAGGGGAGAAGAGAACGGTGAAAGAGAGGAGAGAGTGATAAAGTGGGAGAATGGAGAGGGAGAGCGACTGACAGGCTGAGAGGAGATAAAGTTTCTATTAGGATTTTTCTTCATCATGTGGTTCTGATTTTGCTAAGTTTCATCGGATGGTTACAAGTATTATAAAAGACATTTATGGTTCAGTTCGATTTGGTTTGGTTTATATTCAAAATTTTAAAATCGAATCGGTCGGTTTTCAAACATTGCAAATCGAAACTGCCTAATTAATCGTAAAAACCGAACCAAATTGATTAGTTTGATTTGATTCGATTCAACTTATCAATTTTTTAGCTCAACCTTACACTCCTACAAAAGACAATGTTTAGACCGAGCGCAAGAGCAGCACACTAGGTTCATTGCTGCTCACGTGGGTGAAGGCTGAAACGTGTAACATGATGAAAGGAAGGAAGGGAAATGATGTTGTCACTTACCCCGCATAAGAGCCACGCGCGGGGCTGGATAGTGACACGTGCACGTGGGAGCTACAATTTCCAAATTAGTTCTACAGATTATTTCCAACTTTTGAGGAGGGTATCTCTCGGCTCAGATGTTCGATTCATATGATTCCAGAGGCTATGGAAATATCAAATGATTATCTATAAGTTTGCATAAGAGTTAAGAGCCTAAATTTCAACGTATATCTGCCAAAATCACAAACAAAATATATGTGCTAATAATCTTCCTAAACTTGTCCTTATCTCAATTCTGATTTTCATAAGCCGATTAAGTCTGAAGCTTGTCAATATCTCATGAAGATTTACATGTAGAATAGGCCTAGATTCGTATCTTAGCATCTAAGCTATATTACACCTATATATAGAGGGCTTAAGGAGAAATTAATAATTGAATCATGTGTGGAATCATCAAATCAACCAAAGTCAAAGGATCATTATCAAGGGAGAAATGAAGAGTTTTAAGGGAGTCCAACTTAGTGTAGTTTTGAGTAAGATTGCAATTTCTACTATTTTGCTTGCATCTATGTCCATGCCCTTTAGCAGCTATACTCTCTTGTGTAGTTCAGGTGATGAAAACTTGATGATGACTGTGAGATAACTTGTGCTTATCAATTCTGTTTATGTTGATATTGTTATCGCACATAATTTAAATGATTGCATTGATTTGCATAACAATCAATATGTGTAGTGCATGACTGCATGAAACCTAGGCGTTTAGATCTGATTGTACGGCGGAAGCCAACTTCAAATTAGACAGGGCATACATAATAGCATATCCTAAGTTCTGCGAAAGCATCAAATTTAGTCTGAATTCCCGATCACAATACCACAAATGCATATGTCTTATTGTTAGGCTCACAACCTATTAATGCAAGTTAGATTATAAAGAATTCATATCATGAATTATGGGTATGATGAATGTAAAATATGAGCAATTGTTTGCATTCTGGAATATAGGATGCATACTCTGTTGAATTCAGTGCATGAATGGGTTTAATATTTTGTATCAATAATCAGTAATCTCACAAGTTAAGGCCACCTAAACTACATGCTTTTCTATCTGATTTCCTGCTTAGTAGTCCTTTTACTTTCACAAATCTAAAAATCCACAGAATCTATACTTTTTACTTTGTTTAAGTTGTCTGGTTATTAGAGTTAGCTACTCAATCTCTGTGGATCGACCTTATACTTACTGTTTGTTAGTGATATTAGGTTTATAAATTTATTTGCATAGGACACCTCAACGATGATCCCGTCATATATTTTGTTGAGTTCAATTCACTACAAGATTTCATCATTAGAATCAGTGATCAACAATCTCACAAGTCAAGTCATTTGAACTACATTATCTGTAATGATATCTTTATTTGTGTGCAGATTGAAGCAACAAAACTTTTCAATCTAAAACTCCTAGTAAATTGAGTCATTTTATTTGTCAAATTTGCAAGTTACTAACGTGTCAGAAACCTAGTCCCTATGGATCGACCCTGAACTTACTGCTAGCTAGTGAGCCAAATATTATAACTTTATTTGCATAAGACAGTCTTATCAAATTGGCGCCATTGCCGGGAATTGAGGTAACGCTGTAGCATTAGTAATTTATTAATTTTTATACAGTTTTTAGTTCTGATTTTGGGACAGTAAGAAAGTGCCCGCGCGGGCGGTTTAATTATATTTTTCCAGATTTGTTCCCCGATTTCACTGCATTATTCTCCTAACATGGTAACATGTCTTATGTTCAGTACACTAATCCTATATTTTAAGATGATCCATTCTCATTCTTCCAGGATAAAAAAAGATATATAACTGATAAGACCATCATTGAGAGTCTTATACAAATAAATTTGTAAAATCTGATCTCATTAGTAAGTACCAAGTATAGGGTTGAACCACAGAGATTGAGTTGTGAACTTTAATAACTGAGGCAACTTAAATTGTTAAGACAGTAAAAAGACTCAAGATTATGGGGGTTGCAGATTAATGAAAGTAAAGATAATAGTTAGATAGGAAATCAGATAGGAAAAAGCATGTAGTTCAGGTAGCCTTAACTTGTGAGATTACTAATCATTGATATAAAGATTAAATCTTGCTCATGTACTAAATTCAGCAAAATGCACATTCATATTGCAGAGTGAAATCAATTGATCATGTTCTACATCCATTATGCTCTTAGACCATGGTATGAATCTATATGTCTAACATAATGTAATAGGGTGTCAACCTAGCAACAAGACATATGCAATTGTGCTACTGTGATAGAGAATTCAAACTAAATAAGATGCTTTTGTAGAACTTATGACATGTTATTAAATATGCTCTATCTAATTGATACTTGGCTTCAGCCGTGCAATTAGGTCTTAACGCCTAGGTTTCATGCAATCACGCACTACACACATTAATTATCATGCAAATCAATGCAGTCATATAGAATATGCGCAATAATAATGTCAAGAAGAACAGAATTTATAAGCACAAAATTATCTCACATTATCCTCACAAGTTTACAGCACCCAAACTATACAAGAGAGTTTAGCCACTGAAGGTCGTAGACGTAGATACAAGCAAAATAGTAGAAGCTATAATCTTACTCAGACCTACATTAATTTGGACTCTCCTGTAGCTCTCCATGACTCCTTTGATGATGATCTTCTACTCCGGTTCTTCGCCTCCTCTCTCTCCCTTTGTTTTCCTTAAGTAAGCCCTCTATATATATGTGTAAGGTAGCTTAGAAGTTAAGCTACAAATTTTGAATTGTCCTTCATGTAAATATTCAGGAGACATTGATAAGCTTCAGACTTCTTTGGGTTATTGAAATCAAAATCAAGATAAAGACCAATTTAGAAAGATTACATGCCCATAAAGTTTATCAATGATTTTGGCAAATATACATCAAGATCTAAGCTATGGAGCCTCATGAAAGCTTGTAGATAATCAACTGATCTTTCCATAGCCTTTTGAATTACATGAATCAGACATCTACTTGGGAGATACGCCCCTCAAAAGTTAGAAACATTCTGCAAAACCAATTTGGAAACTACAGCTCCCGCGCGCGCATCTTACTATCCAGCCGGGCGAGCTGCTCTCACACTTGGTGAGTGGCCACGTCATCTCTTTTCTTCCTTTTATTCTGCGACACGTGTCAGCCTCCATCTCACGCATGGTGAAGTCCTTGCGCTTGGCTCTTTGCGCTCGACTTGGACACTATCTTCTATCTGATTTCATTATGCTGTCTGAAATATGCTTAGGATTGTCCCTTTTTCGCATTAAGATCTAAAATAAGCCTGAAATACAAAAAATAGCCGAAATTATTAAATAACACTCAGGAATATGCAAGAATTAGATGAGTTAGCTATGAATGAGACAATCAAATATGATCTCATCAATTACCAGGAACAAGCAAATGAAGGAACACCTAGACACGAAACAAAGAAGGAGGAAGATGATGAGAGAAGTTACAACATCTACATTCTATGATAACCCTTTTTTCAGACAGCCTAATCATGAGGATGATGCTGACATGGAAATTAAAATTGGAGTTATACACCAACTTCCTAAATTTTGAGGGATGTCGGAAGAAGATGACCAACGACGTCTTCAAGAGTTCGATGTGGTTTATGCAGCCATGAAGCCGGCGTGAGCAGACATCAATCGGTTCAGATTAATGCCATTACCATTTCTCCTTCTAAATGACACTAAGAATGGTTGTTGTATATGTGCACAAGTACTATTACAACATGGAACTAGATGCAGAAAAGGTTTCTAGCGAAATACTTTCCTGCAGTTATGGCTATTCAGATAAGGAGGGAGATATGTGGAATAAAGCAGCAGCTTGATGAGACAACTCATAAGTACTATGAACGTTTTCAAATATTGCTGAGTAAGTGCTAGAACCACGAATTTGCCGACCAATTCCTAATTGAGTTCTTTGTCGAAGGCATGATGATGGAGAAAAGAAGAATGCTAGAGGTTGCAGCTAGTGGATCTATTTAGAACATATATTCTAATGAGGTGTGGACGATCATCAAAGAGAGCTGAAAATACCAGATTGTTCAACTTCCAAAACTCAAGTTGTGGATTGCAAAAGATTTTCACCTCAGATAGACCATTTTCATATGCATCCTCTGAAATATCTGAATTATGAACCATGGTGCACGTTATGTTGAAGAACATGGAGACTACTACAGTGCAATAGTGTAAGATTTGCATGTCTATTAAGCACATTACTAACGCTTGCCTTTCTTTGCACCTTCCAACTCCTGGACAATATGCACCTTAATGTGAAATAGGAGTTACCACACATGTTGATCCGTGACTAAACAAGCTCAAAGAGTACATTAAAGATCATGATTAGAGGTTTGATCTAAAACCCACGAATATGTAGCAGCAACTGGTGCATTTAGCCATGAACATAAAAGAGATGTGGAGCAACCACCAAGTCAAAACTATGGAAGAATTGCTCTCTGGGCTGTAACACTGAGGAGCAGAACTAAGTTACTGTAAACCAAAGAACCATAAAATTAAGAATCTGCCATTTCTAGTCATACACCACACACAATCCAGCATGCGAATGAGAACTCACCCACGTGTGGGGCGCACAAGTTTTGGTATAAATTGTTAGCCAGCACGTTGAGGAAAATTCCAACGCGCACGCGGCCCAGGATTTTGCACGCGGCAACCCGTCAACTGCAGTTCAATCTAACACAATCTCACTTACCACTCATACTATACTTGTACTCACTTGTCCATCACAGTTCAGAGCTCCTAAAAAGATAATAAACGGTGTTGAGATGTGGGATTTGTTTCGAAAAGTGGAGACCAATATTCCATTTGTTGAAGCAATCTGACATATCCCAGAGAGACGCTAAATTTCTAAAGGAGCTATGTACTAAATGCCGCAGACTCAAGGGAGACAAAACGGTAAGTATAAATGTCACGGTATCAACTATGCTCAAAGAACAACTTCTACTAAAATTCAAGGACTCAGATATCTTTTTGTGAATTGTTTCGTATGTGGGACTCTTTAAATTTCTTGCATGTTTGATTTAGGAGCATCTATCAATGTCATGCCATATTTCACCTATAAAACATTGAAATTAGGCCCCCAGAAGAAAAATAATGTAATTATTACACTTACTGATTATTCTAGCGTATATCCGTTAGGAACCATAGAAGATGTTTTAATGTAGGTGAGATACGAAAGGATGATAAAACCCCCGCCCGCCCAAAATTGGGCAAGAACACTCCCATTTCAAAAACCTAAAAGAAGTCCTAATTTCACCAACAGCATTTGCAACGATCAGATTGAGCCGGGAAGACTGGCTGCCTCGCAACCCTGCGCCCTAGCTCCGAATTGAAGTTGTCGTTGCTGAATTAAGGCGCTGGAAAGATTGGGGGACTGTGAAGAAGAAGATAAGCAGCGACGTCGAAATGAATTCGAAGCCGTTTCATGGGACGAACGTGTTCATGTCGCGGAAACTAGTCCCGCCGGAACTCTTTGATGCTCTTCAGGACGCATTGAAGCAAAATGGAGCTGAGGTTTTTCTCTGCTGTGACCCCTCACGCAGCGGGCCCACTGATTACCACGTCATTTCTTCGCCTGAACATGAGAA
>NQLW01000040.1:4835061-4860748 GCA_002312845.1 Kalanchoe fedtschenkoi | reverse complement strand
CTAGCAGTCCAGCTAAGGATGATCATAGAAGCAGTCCAGTGAAAGACAATCCATTAAGCAATATCTCGAGGGATGTAAATGCTCATATCTATGATGGCTTCAGTGAAACTCAAACTGATTCTCAGGTTGTTGGATATGAAGAAGATTTGTCCGGCAGGCAAATGATAATTGATCGAATACTGGCATGGAGCAGTTTAACTTAACATCGACGAGTATGATTTCCTGCCTTGTGTGGGGATGACCTTTCTGGCATCAGAATGAGGACTCAAATTGCATTTTTCAAGCGTGGCTATTTCCTCAGCCACATTTGTAGCTTTCCATTCTTGTTGGGCTATATGTGACAGTATGGCTGGTGTCTCATCAAGATGACCGCTGAAGCGTTCAACCAGCAGTCAGGATAAGGGAACATAATCGAAGGTTACATTTGTCTTCACTGTTACTCTAAAAAATTCCTCACAAAGCAAACCCCCCTTGTAATCGAAGGGAACATATTCATATTGATTTTTAAATAATAAACTATATTTTATTTCATCTACTTTTAAACTTTTTATAAAAATCTTGTATTCTAATTTTCTTATACATGGTCCGGCATAACGTATCCTTACTTTTAGATGCACTAACAATGGTTTGCGAAATTGGAATGGAGAGCGAAAAATGTGATAAATTCAGTGCAAAAATTGTGCATTCCCACTGCAGTAAAAGTTTTGAGTGTTCAAATTTTTGGGATAAAATTCAAAATGAGTCCTGAACTATCATTACTTACCTAATTGCGGTCAGAACTATCACGATTTCTAAAAAGGGTGCGACGAAAAAAAAAAGAATTGATTTTCTAAAATAAATCTTACCATTACATTCCTAAACTAATTTTATGATAAGACTTAGATTTGTGTGCGAAAATTACATCGTTTGGTTATCAAAATAAATTATATCGTTTTCCGCACATAAAGAAAACAACGTCTTTCGATAACCAAACAACGTAATTTTCATACACAAATCAAAGTCTTATAATAATATTAGTTTTGGAATGTAATGACGAAATTTATTTTAGAAAATCAGTCCAATTTTTTTTCATCGCACTTTTTTTTGAAAATCGTAATAGTTCTGACAGCAATTGGGTAAGCGGTGATAGTTCAGGATTCCTTTTGGATTTTTGCCCTAAATTTTGTGTGAAATATTTTGCACTCAAATTCTCAATCAAATTTCTATAAATAAAGCTATTTGCGCTCATTTTTATGCCTCTTCAAAAATTAATTTATCTAAATTCATGGCAAATTAGATAATTTAACTTTCTATTAATATAATCTATATATTCTTTAAAATAATTATAAAATAATATTTCTATATATAATGAATGATATGTTTGACATATCTACAGGCACTTCAAATTCATTTCTTTCATGTTTATTTTATTAATAATGTAACAATGGAATTCGAAATTATATAAAATAAAGTGTCCAATTTGACATCCGGACAGTAATGCTCCAAGATTCACTGTTATTCCCCATGGAAAATGGACACGGAGCTTCTGGCTGGGCCAGACCTCATGAACAAATGGGATGATGAAAAGGATGTCTTCTACTTACTGACAGTAATAAAAAAAAACCAAACAGTATAAAACTAATTATTAACAAAGCCATAAGTTAAATTTATTTGGTTATGCAGCCAAAATCTAGTCTGCCTCTCCTTACATTCCCCAAGCAAGCCAAAAGGACTATACTATGAACCTACTTGGGTCGCCTGTACAAAATGTCCTCAAACCTCGCTTTCAAATGATTACCAACTTTTACCAAGTTCTTGGTGACACCAGCAGCAACCAAACCTGCATTTCTTGTGAACCTGCAAACATTTTCTTCATTCAACAAGGTGGCCAGAGGAATGGAAACCAGGGTGCAAGTGGAACAGACAGTAAAAGCTACTGTTTTACCGGTTAAGAAACTCGTCTCCAGTTGTACTTGCTGGTTTTTGACTACGTGGTTTTGAGGATCCATGATGACCATCTGTGAAATAAAATTGTGTATACAAGTCTATTAAAATGTGATTTCTAAAAATAAGGGCATGTAGTTAAATCACTAAGGCCTACACAGATGGTTCAATACTGCCAGACTACCCTGAAAAAGGTTCTATAGCCACAGAAAGAAATTAACACCATATGACCCTCATTCACAATTATCTCTATCTACAAATCCGATGATGCAAGTCATCAGTTATAAATGCAAAGAAGACAGCAAGACTTGAGATAAAAGTGTCTCAGATTATGTGCAACTTTCAGCAATAGCAGACCCCCTCCCCCCAAAGCAGTGATATAACACGCATCCCTGGCTCGTGTAATGATCAAAGAGGTTAAGGATAAGATAAACAAACTTCAGAACATAAGAAAAAAATACTGTAAGAGCCCATAACAACCTCATCATCCAATCGGCATTAGTAATTGGCACCAACAATTTTCCCGAGGTAAATATACTAATTTCACTCAACAGAGTAATTTCCAGCATAAATAAAATATGGGGTGAGGGTATTGTAAGTAGGACTCTCAAGATTGTTTCGCAACTTACTCAGTACTCACACTAGCCTAGGCCCCGATACTAACTACACAGTGACAATGCCTTAGTTGTTTATAGTCAGAGAATCACTATCAACCAACACTTGAGTTATGTCTTCTATCATTAACAAAGCTTTGAATTTTTGAAAACTTTGTTTAATTTGGGTCTCTTGGTAATTTAGAAATCATATCTTTAATAAAATTAGAAGTCCTAATTTTTTAAGGCTTACTGAGTTATTGGTAGATGTATAAACCTAGCCAGGGTGTATTGAATGTATAGCATTTTAATCAAACCCCGTAATTCTTATGTCTACTTAAATTCTAGTTCATTGTTCTTTTCCACATTCCGTTGTCCACCCTAACAAACTGGTATACAACTTCAGATTACGTGATTATGACTTCATGGCAAATCGACGTGAGGAAGGACAATAGATTTGCGACATGGAGAATAAATATGAATGCTCTATTACGGCTTGACGAAGCGTTAATAGCTTTGGAAGTTAAATACCCCGACAATATGATTTTTGCAGAGATTGAGATGATGGAAGAAGCACTTGTAGCACTCTAGTTATTCTTAAAGGATGAGGTTCTCCGGGAAGTCTCAAATGAAGAAAACGGCTAAAAAGTTATGGATAAAGTGTATGTTTGTACAACAAGAAGAGATTAAATACGAGATTGTACTTAAAGACTCTGCTTTTTAATCTCAGAATGAAAGAGGGCACTTCGTTACAAACTTATAAGGATGAGTTTAATAAATTATTTATGACTTAAAAAGTATATATGATGATAGTAAGGATGAAGATGTGTTCATCTCATTGTTGTGCTTTCTACTTAAATTCATGCGTAGCTTTGTGAACTTTAAGGTGTATCTCAAGCTTTGTTAATGAAGTTGCTGGTACAGGGATGGATGATAATAAATTGTGGCATATGCGGTTAGGTCATATGAGCGAGAGAGAGATGCATTTATTGAGTGAGTGTGTGTTTGCTTTGTAGCAAGAAGACCAGGACACTAGGTTCTAGGAAAGCAACACAGAATCAAGTTTAGTATCATTTTCTACAGTACAAAAGGTACTGTTGATTGTAATCGTATTGATTTGTGGGTCTCTCTACATTAACTTCCCTTGGTGACACGATAGATCTTTATCGCTAATTGATGACTTTTTAAGAAAATTTGGGAGTTTGTTCTAGCCAAAGGGATAGATTTCTTTCTTAATTTGTAGATATATTCATTATAAAAACAAACATGGAAGACAATTAAACGTCTCGGAAGGGATAACGATTTGTTGGAGGTAACATCAATGATCTTTGGGCCGTACATATATTATTAGAAATAGTACTTTGAGGTACACACCACAACGAAACCGAGTAGTAGAAAGGACGAACAAGAGGTAGATTGAGAGAGCTAGGTGTATGTCCACCAATGCTAGTTTGGGCAGAAGCGATTATTATAGATTGTCACTTAATGAATCTCTCCTTCTACTGCTATTGAATGTAATGAGACGTGATTAGTTACACCTTCTGATTGTTTTTTTTAAAATATTTGGTTGCCCACCATAATTGTATGTTAGTGATGAAAAGCTTCAACCGAGAACTTTAAAAGCTATCTATTTGAGACGTGCTAATTGAGCTACGGGCTACAAATTAAGGATTCCGACTTCAAGGAAGATAGTAAACAGTAGAGATGTTATTTGATGAATCTGCTTAGCTTAAACATATTGAAGAGCAGGTCAAAGTTAGTAGTGAAGTGGATGGAGCTCGTCATAAAATGGAGCTTGAAATTGAGGAATTAATAAAAGCTCTAAAAAAGTTAGTTATTAATCAGTGACTCGTAGTATTGCTATTGATCGTCGGAGAAGAGAAATTAAACCTCCTAATAAATATGAATATTTTAATTTTATTGCGCCCGCTCAATAGTCAGTTGTTATGTTTGAAGAGTTTGAATCTCTTCATATGAACCACAAGTGAGGCTTGATCTTTACCTCAAGGTAGATGGTCGGTAAGATGCAAGCAAATCTTTAAGAAAAATAAAGAAATCCAAGTTTAGAAAATGTTAGATGTAAGGCATATTTGGTGTTTAAAAGGCATAGCCAGATTATGAGAGTTCCTCTTAAAAGGTGCAAACATTGCTTGGACTTGATCGGCATGCAAAAGTCGTAAGGGTCTTACGGGCCGATAGGCAAAGGTGTGGAGAAATATCTTTAAAATTGGCATGATGCAAACCGATATGGGGATTGTTGAGTTATGTCTTGCATTATTATTTTGGCATTGAGCTTTTGGAAACATTATTTGATTTGGGTATTGTAGTAGTTTAGAAATCCTAACTTACGGATTAAAAATCCTAATTGTTTTAGGGCTCATTGTTACCTATACAAACCTAGTCATAATTTATTGTTAAGGTGAATAGAAAGATTAAAAAGCCATAAGTTCTCTTATATTCTCTTTCAAAAAGTGATAAGAGCCCCGCCTTTGCCCGTGGATGTTGATCATTACGTCGAACCACATAATTTTTGTCTCCTTTTATATTTTATGTTGTTCTTGTCCATATTCTGCTGCGTACTCTACATATATAAAACAATAGAGATACATCTTATTGACATCATATCTGGGCATGCTTGGGTGAAATATTGTAAAGTAGCATAATGTTTTGGCGACTCAAAAGTCTCCCATACTCTTGCTTTCCCATACTAACCCAACCTTCACACTTTTAAATGTCACATGGAATTTGAATGGAATGGAATAGTTAATACATGCAGTATCAATAGGCTATCAAACCAACGAGATACCCACGATTATTAATTTTGAAATGGACTTCACCTATCAATACGTGAGTTTTAACTTGTTGTTACAACATCCAGAGCAAAATGTCAAGCAAAGGTATACTCATGCAACCAAAGATCTTATTTTCTATACTTGATACATTACTTTCAATTAGTTCAAAACTAATATATACTAAAGTGATAATGTTTTCAACTAATCTTTGTTTCGACCTTACTTGGTGTGTACGCTTGTCACAAATTACTACAAGATAAACAGGGTTAATACCTTGATGGACTAACAGTACATTTAAATACGATTATTTGGCAATACCAATATCAACATTACTAACGACGTGGGTTGTAAGGCTAATAAAGATTAGGTACTAAGTGGAATGTGAGTTTTTTGTTGGCACAAATATCGAGTCTGTGAAGCGTACAAATCATATGCTTTGATTCCATTGTACAGGAGATTGGATCTGCAAATGGATCATGAGATTTAGTCTTGATCCATGCAGAAGGAGGAAGAGAGACTGAGATAGAAATCTCTGAATTCGAGATAAAAGATGAAAGAATGAGCATTCATTTGTCTTCGAGTTTTATTAATCCAAGTATTATATCATTTCTGGATTTGACAGACTCCCCTTTGGAAATTTATATCTCCATCAAGTGATGCCAGTTAGCAACACCTTTGAATCAAAATCTCAATACATGTTGAATAATGTTTGACAATCAAAATCAACTATACCATGACTACAAAACGGTACCAAAGCAAAAATATAACGAATGAATGAAGGAATCAAATCAGAAGTATAAGTTCCAAAAAAGAGATATACATACCCTCTTTGTCATAAAAGGGTGCAGGGACATGGTCAGCCGAGCTCGAAGCAGGTGATACTAGTAGCTGCAATGATTACAATATGACCAGATAATGCTTAAACAGGCCCAATATTATTACTTTACAACTGAAGGGATGACTTTAAGTTACATGCTCAAAAGTGAAAATTAGTCAGAGGCCATGTGTTTAGTCAGTTTGTTCCTGTTCAGAATCTGAACTTGGCAGTGCAATGCCTCATTTAAGAGGTATAAGAACATGTCTATAGTAACACCAGTGAAGATAAATGTGTACTATCTGCACACGCGTAAGTCAAGTGAAGGGCACATAATCTAGTAGTCATTTTGATCTCTCTTTTTTCAGAACAGCTCATTTATAAAGCCAAGATATAAATCATTTTGTTTTGAGTAAAGCTGGAAACAGTACAATGAATAGTTAAGCTTTCATATCATCATAAATAAGAACACATATCAAAATGGTCATATGACTGACTCCTAAAATTATTCCATTTGCATCTTCCCATCTTTGAAGTTTATAATAACTAAAAGATACTAGTACATAATGATACTACCATGATGAGATCAAGTTCAATGATTGTACCTCAACACCAACACAAACTGGTAGTATTACTTTCTGCTCTGGTGTGTCTGCAGAAGCCTTTTGCTCATCCAAGTAGACTGAATAACCTAGGCAGCCATATTTGAAATCTGTAAGACTGCGGCCTTCTTTAGTAGCTGCAAGCTCGGATTTTCCAACAAAGTATCCCTGCACTATTTGGCCGAGTATAAAATTGAGATAAATGAGACAGTTGAAACAGACAAACAAAACAGAAAGTCTGAAGTTAACATACTAACGAGACAATAGAAGGAAAAACTTCAGGAAAAGCAAACTTCTATGGAGCAATGTTTAATTAGTAGCAAGGCGTAATCTTTAACCTAAAGTTATGATCTGTCACGTTGTAATCCTCTTTGAAGCTAGTCAAGATTTTATCTTCATTTCTTCTTCTTTAGCTTGTTTGCTTTTGAATTTTCAAATGTGCAAGCACAAAACTTAACCAGTACATATGGCCCTACAAGCTGAGATGAATGTCAAGGAGTACTGAAATGCAAAAATGGAGTGACAATCAAGTTGATGCAATTGAAATTGAAGCTGCAGAGTGAGAAAAAGTGTGAATTGAATAATATAGCATGATGGTAAGGTGTAGGGCATTAATTAAATCGGCTTATAGAAATTTAACCAATAAATCCTCCGACTTGATCGATCATTGAACAGGAAGAGAGGAAAGAAGGGACCTTGGACAGAGCGGGTGAGGCCGATACAGAGAGGATGCCGGGAGTTGGATTTGAGGACGGAGGAGTAGTATAAGCATCCTTTGCAGGATTTACCCTTTGAATTGGAAGTCGTCGTCTTTACGTCACTTTCTTTTTCTTTCCCAATCTCCTCCATTCACTACCTCTGCCTCTGCTTCTCTACCAGTTTCAGTATCAGCGATCCGACACGCACATGGACACACTCCACTGCGGCGAATTCCCTGGCCCGGGTAGACCCACTTCGGGAAGGTCGTCCATGGTTGTATAGCCCTGGGTAAATATAGATCCCCGCGGTTTAACTTACTGGTTCACTCAATTGATCCGATTTTTATCACGGTAAAACTAAAAAAAATAAAAAATTAAATAAATAAAAATAAGCAAAAAAACGGGTGAATTAATACATTTCAAAAATTGCGGATGCAAATATCAATTTTTTGTAATTTTTTATTTTTTAAATTTTGGACCGATATATAAATAAATCATTTTCAATCAGATTCTATTTTAATTTAATCAAATTAATAACTCATATCTTAACAAAACTCAACTTAATCAGATAGTTTTTTTTTTTTTTTTACAAAAGGGGTGCTTTGCATTGAAGAGGAGAATTTACAAGAGATGTAAAAGGAACTCAAACAAAAGGGATATAACGAAAACAAGAGAATGGCTTAGACAAGCAAATGCTCTAGATGAAGTTTCCTAGCCCATCCTGAGTTAAAACTAGAAGACTTGATGGAGACAATGGAGCTGATTTTCAGAATTGCATCCCATTTTGTGGCCTGAAGGATCTTTGATCTATTGAAAGGAATTGAGCTGAAGACTTGTTGATTTCTGGCCTTCCAGACATTATAAGAACAGGCCGCAAGATAACAGAAACTGATACTTTTAAGCTCATCTGAAGCAAACCCGTAAGCCTGACACCAAGAGATTAGAAGATCCCAGGAGGTAAAACTGACTTGAGCTGGAAATGAACACAAAAGTAAAGCTTCTGAAATCAGGCCTGTTGTGTGAGCACATTGAAAAAAAAGATGATCAGGCGTTTCAGCTGAAGAGGAACAGAGAGGACAGAGATCATCATTAATAAGGCCAAGACGATGAAGCCTAGCTTTTGTTGGTAGCCTCTTATGACTTGCCTGCCATAACAAGAATGTCACCGACTCCTTCCCCGGCTCGCGCCTGATCTAGACCAAGTCCCCCAACTACTTCCTCCTTCTAATTCGCCACAGCGACAGGCGTCGCGTTCTCTGCCCCTACCTCCACAACATCGACACCCTTAACGTGTTTTCACTTTAAATCTCATCTATAGCAACTTGCAACACCAGTAAGTCCCAAGCTGACCATCACACAGAAATGTAGAAACTGCTCACTTGAATTACTTCATCTAGTAGAACAGGGCTCACATCCATCAGGCCCCATCAACAAAGGTCATCTGCTAATCAAGATAATCACATTGCATTTCTACACTCTCAAAGTAAACCTCCGTCCAAACCTAATGTTAGAACTCATAAATACAAATAGAAATCAACCTATTGCATCTAGTTCTATCAAGCTAACAAATGCATGAGATCATCAAATCCAAATCGACAACCGCATCTTTTATAACCCACCACATAGATAGAAGAAAAAAGAAAACAATAATCTCAAGAAATAGTTTCACATCAAAAATCAAGCCGCTCTAAAGTTGAGCACAGTCATAAACACATACAAAACAAAGGCCATAGTGAAAAGTCAAAAGCAATACCTTGCGTGTCCCTGTCCCTAAATTCTGATTTCCGGATCCCTTCCAGACACACACCTTCCATTTTCTACAAATTAGCTGCCAACCACTAGCAGTCAAAGAATGTGAGGAAGAAGGTGAGGGACAGAGGAAGTTTTGAGTATGTGTGAAATTGTTGGATCCACACTCAAAACCAATTGACAATGAGTGGGGGAGCCCAACTATATATAAGGATCGCTTAAGAGCTCAACTTGGGCGATGTGGGATAATACCACCATGCTCAACACTCCCCCTCACTTGCGAGGACCTTTGTTAACCTCGACAAGTGGGACCTCGTGCGGACCTAGTTAACCGTCACGGGCATGTTCAAATAGTGCAGCCAAAACCCGCTCTGATACCATGTGAAATTGTTGGATCCACACTCAAAACCAATTGGCAATGAGTGGGGGAGCCCAACTATATATAAGGATCGCTTAAGAGCTCAACTTGGGCGATGTGGGATAATACCACCATGCTCAACAGTATGAGAGATTGAATATTAGTTTTGTCATTTTTTTCAATCTCATCATACTACCTGATGAAGTAAAGGAGTGTCTCCTTTGTTTAGAGATATCGGCAAATTAGTTGACACCATTTCACGTCTAAAGTTTAATCTTTCTTATATTGAATTATCTTCAAACCAATAAAAGATGAATCTTAATGTTGGTTAGTAGACTTAGATTAGTTTTGTTGATGGATGAGCTGGTAATTGGATAAAGTAAATTAGGACTTTATTAAAAAATGCATTCTTATAAAATGACCACAAAACTGAAGAAATGAGAATGCAAAATTCGATAATGACTCTCAAAATTTTTGAAAATTTATAGTTCGCATTTCCTTTTTTTAGTTTTTTTTTAAAAAGGGTATTTAATATTACATAGTTAGATTTTAAGATATTATTTTCACTCTTGATTTATTGACATGAGAAGAATCACATAATGAATATTAGCGGTACTAAGTTGTGCAAATTAGACTTGCAAGTGAGAAATTAGATGAAATTAATATTCAAATTTATTAGATAATCTCTCAATTCTGGTGTTTGGTTATCTTTAAATATTGACTATAACTAACTAAATTATCTGACTCATTTTGATTCTTCTATCACGCACATTTAAATTTTGAATTACTGCACATGATAATTCTCAAGTTTCGCTAAAATTTTAGTTTCACCATCCTCCATCCTTCAAAGGGAAATTTTATGGTGCAACATCATCTCATATATCATGCAGATATTGTCGGGTGAAGCCATCCTTATAAAAAATATTTCTAGGGCCTGAATCAGGTTAGGTGATCTCCACATGCTCTACAGTATGTGAGTTTGGTTCATTATGGGTTATTGGCTTCCAATGAAGATTTTTGCTTTTCCTTAGAGGCTCTTTCATGGTGCCTTAGCTGTGGATAATCATGTGCAGGATCGTGAAGCTCCCCTGCTTCTCGATGTGGTTGTTGTAGTGTGCCCAAATGTGTGTCATTGGACCATCTTTTTGTTCAGGGTGATCTGGCCTCCTCGGTGTGGAGTTATTATAGCAGGATTCTTGATAAGTCCAGAGTTTCCACCATCTTTTAGCTTCGATGGAGCTTGATTCCTCATTGTAGGGCGCGTTCTCAGATGGATTTTGTGGTCATAGTGGTGGTGGGTTGTGGTCTCTGTGAGATTTGATGTGTGAGGAATAGGTGCATCTATGAGGAGAAGGTAGCTATGGGTTGTCTTCCGCAGCAAATTCATCAGCGAGTCCATCACTGGTGCTTGGATCTTTCTCATCTTTCCAAACCTTTATCCAGACCCAAGCTCGTGGATGTCTTATCTTTAAGGTCACTTCGGTTTTTTGAGATAAAGGTCCCTAGTCATAAGTTCCACAGGGTGGTGTGGGAGCTAGGAGATGGGGTTACCTTAAATGTTGATGAATCTGTGTGTTTGTGGTAGCTCGGCTGGTGTGGTTCTTCAGAATGCTGCGGGGGTGCCTTTTCTATTATTCTCATCAATTTATGGTTCAACTGCTTCTAAATATTGAGGTAGAGTTCAGGGCTATTCTAGATGGACTCTTGATTGTGAAAGAGAGGGGTATTGTTGTATCAGTGATAAAGTCGGATTTGAGATCTTTTGTGGATGTTTTCTCGGGGGTAGCACCTCGTCCGTTGAGATGCATTTATATTCTTTACAGGATCCGTGTTGAGGCTAGGGAGGCTACGGTGCGGCATGTGTTTAGAGAGGCTAATGGTGTTGCTGGTCACTTGGTAAATTTTGCTCATGAGTTTTGTACTAATATTTCTTCTCGGGCTTCTGATTTCTCTTTGGATGTGAGGTTAACGCTCCGGTTGGATGCCAGTCACTCTCTTTTTGCAGGTCTTGTTAGGTTTATCCTTGGTCTGTTTTGTGGCTACGAGGCTGGGTGTCATCCCCCTGTTAGTCTTTCGTCTTTGTTAGTGTTGTCTTTTCAGGCCTAATGAACCGGTTTTCGTATAGCTCAGAGTCAGGTTTTTTAACTCCCTGTTATTAATAAATTTGTTTTTTAAAAAAACACTATAGTTTGATTTCCAACTCATCAGAATTAAAATGTTTGGGATTCATAGCAAATCTCCTATAAAAGGTAACTTTTAAAATTTCACACAAACAATCAAATTCCCAAAAAATAAACTAATCAGGTTTTATTTATAAAGCATTGAAAATCATATCATTTGCACATTCCTTACATATAAAATTAATAACTAATCAATGCCAAAAGAAACAAATGTTGTCCTCAAAACACTACTTTGTTCCCTGTCGCTAGGAATAAAATAATATATTTTATTTATTTCAAAGCCAAAAGATGTGGCATTCTATAGAAATAGCACAGTTTGTTCTCAACATGAAGTGCGATTAGAAGTGTTCTAAAAGATGATGGGTGATATTAGATAGTTGACATGGGCATAACAACTAATCAATTATGCAGAGATTAATCGGATGATTAAACATAATCATATAAAGGATGTTATTGACTTATTTCTGTAAAAAATAAAAAATACTTAAAACCTAACCATAGAAACAGATCAGATAGAGATATGCCCAAAATGTCAGCTTAATTCAACAATACAATACAAGGCACACAATGAAACACTTAAAGAAAGATAAAGGGTCTGACCTCAAATAACCAAAGGAAGATATTGGTAAAGAGTTAGGGAAATCGTTCTGTCAATGTATCCTTATGATTATGTGAAGGGATTGTGTGCGGGCATTTTAAAATACAAGTGTTACATGGTGGCTGGCATGCGCTGATTAGTTCTAGCATGACGTTCATCGATTAACTAACTCAAGTTTTATTTTACTACATTTAAAAAAATACATACACATATTGTAGAAGAAATTGAGTCCAAATTTTTTAATCACGAAACTATTGCACTAGATTTTTTACATCAAAAAACTATGGACACACTGCTTTAGGCAGCTCCTTCTTTATCTTTACTCTTTACATCAACAACAAAAAATGAAAAAAACAATGTGAAGGAAAAGTTTGAGAAAATTGCTTACACAAATTCATAAAATCTCATTCAACAAGATTGCAGGAGTGAGAACAGATCAGTTAGAGAATGGGTGAATGGTTGAACGAGCAAACTCTAATCTAATCTGAAGTCAAGACACGCACAAATTCAAAATTATAAGTGAGAAGAGAGAGGGGATAAACCTCACACTCTCGTCGGCGCAGAGTAGTACTCTTAGGTCGGCCGTTAGAGTTTTTCATCCAGTCGTCCTCTTTCCTCCGACTCCCCTTTTATTTTGTGATTCTTCACTCGATGAGTTGAGTGTTGAGTCGGGTCTCAAATTTTTTTATCAAAGAAATTAATGTGGCTAATTAGTGTTGACTTTTTAATCATATTTTTAAATGTTGAGCACCAAATCGGGGTGCTTGGCAGCCTGGAGCGCCTTTTAGAACAATCACTTGAAGTAGCATGTAGAAATGCAACTTCAAGTGTCATTTTAAGTATTCAAAACGATGTGTTCTCTCACGAAAAATTTCAATTAATCTCTAAAAACTACTTTAAAAAATGTCTTCATTAAAATTTTACTTGAAGTAGTTCAATGTCAACATGATAAGTTAACCTATAAAAAAGAAGAAAAGTCAACCTATGAAAACTGGAGTCATCTATTGAGACAGTTCTTCAAGTGGTGTTTATTATTTAAAAGTGCTTCTAGAAGTAGCACTTTGTTTGCTGATTGGGATGAAGTAAGTTAGATTTCAAAGTTTGAAAGCATTTAGATTAAATTTATTATTTATAAACTAAACTCAATAGTTATACTAGATAAAAACTCTTAATTTTTGTTTGGTTTATTTTTGTATTATGTTATTTTCTCTATATGTCACCGAATAAATATGTTAAATTTGATCATCACCGAAAAGTTCAAAATACCTTTTTGTAATACCTTTTTCAATAGATAGTAGTAAGTATAGGGTAAAACCACAGAGATTGAGGTCCTGTAACATTAATAACTTGACCAGTGACAAAGAAAAGACTCACATTATGGAGGTTAGAACTATAATGGTGACTATGGTTACTTCAACCAGCACACTGAGTAGAGAGATCGATAAGATAAATATGTAGTTCAGGTTGCTTGACTAGTGAGTTTGTCGATCTTGATGCTAAAGATGAAATACTATTTATGCATTGAAGTCAACAAAATAACACCTCCTTATCACAGAGTGTAAAAAATTGCCCCTACTCTCCTTTCATCATACTTTAGCTAGTGATATAAATTATATATGTCTAACATGCTATAGTAGGTTATCATCCTAAAAATAAGACATACGCAGTTATGATACTATGATAGGAATCAAGCTAAATTATATTATTTACGCAGAACTTAGGATATGTTATGATATATGCTCTATTCCATTGGTATTGGTTTTCACCCTCACAGTCAAATCTAAGTGCTTAGGCTTCACGCAATGAGACACTACACACATTGGGTTTGTCATGTAACTTAATGTAATCATTCAGTTTCAGTGTAGTAACAATATCACATTATTAGAATTTATAAGCACAGTTTATCTCAAAATAATCATTACAAGTTTATAACATCTAAACTACATAAGAGATTTAGACACGAAGGTAAATAGACATAGACATGAATAAAGAGGTAAAAACAACCCTTATAATCATAATTAGATCTACACTAGGAAAAAATCTCTTGCTGCTGTCCACGACTCCTTGAAGATCGTTGACTACACAATTGAAGATTGCATTTTAAGTACGGTGTTAAAACTCCACACATCACCACGCTCGGGAGTTAAGCTTTATATTAATGCAGATTTTTTTATTAATATTTTTAGTAGATAATTATGAAAGTCGGTCTTATCGACTTATAGAAATAAGAATCGGATTACGAATCAAATTAAGAAGCTTCTGGCCCGCCAAACTTGATTGTATGGTTGGAAAGAATCCATTACGAATTAGGCATTAACCCCTCTTAGAAAATTACAGATAAATCAGTTATCTTTCTATAGGCCCTTGAACCACGCAAATCGGATATTTGATACAAAAGTTATGGCCTTTCGCAAGTTTCTATGTTCTGTTGACTCGAGATTTTGAAACATTGCACTGTGTGCACGTATCATTTAGGTACCGTGTGCAAGACAATCATGTGCGGCCCATGCAATGTCAACTCTCTTTCTTCTTTTCTTTGTGTGACACGTGTCTCTCCCTCGCCACATCATCGCGCGCTATAGTTTTCCATTGCGCGCGGCTTTTGTACTTGGCATGCTTATAATCTTTGGTTTGATTTTCTTCCTCTATTCGAAGTATGTTGCAAAACTCTCCTTAGCACATTTTCATATTAAGATCTAAAAATAAGCCTTATAAAAAAACTAGCTAAAACTATTAAATAACAATAAAAAAAACGGCCTAGAATTAAGTGAGTTAAGTACAAATATGATTGAGTAATTTGGTCTCATCATAATACCCCACACTAATCCTTGATCATCCTCGAGGAAGGAATAAAAACTCAGGGCATCACAGCAAACAAATGTATCTCATTAGTGTAGTTCAATATTTATGTATCCTCACCTTTCTATCCACTCATCATTCAAACTTGGAACTTAACTCACATGCAACATTTAACAAGCAATCATGGTGAAGACAAAATCCTTGGCATCAATCTTACTCATCAAGCTTCTTGTCATTATCAATGATATGCTCTTCAAGCCTAATTACTCTTGAATTTAGTTCCAGGTTGTTAGCAGCTTCCTTCTCACACTAAGGTGAAAATTCTCTTAGTTGCTACAAAGAAGAACAAATGTCAGTAGTATGCTTAATAAACATACAAATCTCACACTAATGCATTGTTGTTTTCTCTATCTTCTTTAGCATCTTATGCACCTTGGTCTTTAATTCTGAGATATCAAAGGACGAGTCTGAAGCTTGTTTTGATGGTGAATCTGAGGATGGAAACCTTGTGCATTCCTCAACTTTGGTTTAGGGAGTTGAACAATATGGAATTTTAAGCCACCTATTTGATGATCGTCCACACATCATCATGATACTTATTCTAAATATATCCACTAGTTGCAACATCTAGCATTCTTCATTCCTCCATCCTCATGACTACAATAATGAACTCGATTAGGAATTGATCAGCAAACCCATGGTTCTGGTACTTAGTCAGCAATCTTCTAAAACGCTCATATTGCTCATGAGTTGTCTCATTAGGCTGCTACTTGATTCCACATATCTCCCACCTTATTTGAGTAGCTTTAGCTGCAGGAAAATATTTTGTAAGAAATTTATCTTGCATCTGGTTCCATGTTGCTACATTACCTAGATACACATACAATAATCATTCTTTAGCGCCATCAAGAAGGAAAATCGGAATAATACTATTAATATGAACCGATCGATGGCCTCTCTCGACGGCTTCATGGTTGTGCAAACCATATTGAACTCTTGAAGATGCCGCTAGACATCTTCTTGTGGCGTCCCTCAAATTTAGAAAATTGGTGTATAACTCCAACTTTAATTTTAATATCAGCATCATCCTCATCATTAGATTGTTTAAAAAGAGGGTTATTATAGAATGTAGGTGTTGTAAGCTCTCTCATAGTCTTCCTCTTTGGTTGTAGTGGTGCTTCTAACTCCATTCCCTTATCTAGTGTTCCTTCCTGTGCATGTTCCTAATCATATAACTGTTCTGGTTATCGGTAGGATAAGAATGGGTTATCCTGAAATATAGAATTTCTGAACTAAACAAGAAACAAGTTAGCACGTCAAGAGAACAATATGATAAAATATAGGAATAGATATGAGAAAATATAATTTAATCTCACGCTTCATGTGTCAAGCTGCGTGCGGGGTAGCACATGGAAAGTTAAATTAAGAAAAAAAAACTATACAAGTCGCGTGCTCGGGGTACCAAGCCAAGTGCGCGGGCTCTCTCTAAATCCTAGATACAAAATTAAGAACTATACAAAAATGATGAATTACTAACGCTACAGAGTTATCTTAGTCCCCTACAATGGTGCCAATTTAATAAGATCATCGTTAGACTGTCCTATGCATATAAATTTTTAATATCTTTGCTCACTAGCTAGTAGTAAGTTCAGGATCGAACCATAGAGACTGAGGTCCTATAACATTAGTAACTTGTTAACTGACAAAGAAAAGACTCAAATTATGGGGTTAGAACTGTAATGGTGACAATGATTACTTCAACCTGCATACTAAGTAGAGAGATCAGTAAGATAAATATGTAGTGCAGGTTGTTTTACTTGTGAGGTTGTTGGTTATTGATGCTAAAGATGAAATCCTATTTATACATGATATTCAGTAAAATATACATCACCTATCACATAGTGTAAAATATTACTCCTACTCTACATTTGTCAAACCCTTTAACTAATGATATAAATTTATATGTCTAACATGATATAGTAGGTTATTAGCCTAGCAACAAGACATATGTACTTATGATATTGTGGTAGAAAATTCAAACTAAGTTGTGTTATTTATCCAAAAATTAGGATATGTAACTATATATGCTCTATTCAATTGATATTGGCTTCCACCCTCACAATCGAATCAAGTGTCTGGGCTTTATGCAATGAGGCACTATACACATTTGGTTTATCATACAGTTTAATGCAATCATTTAGTTTTAACACAACAACAATATCAATATAAGTAGAATTTATAAGCACAAATTATCTTATAGCAATCAACATAAGTTTATTGCAACTCAACTACACAAGAGATTTAGCCACGAAGGGCCATAGACATAGAATGAGTAAAGAGTTACGAAAAAATCCTTAAAATCTTAATCAGATCTATGCTAGGATAAAATCCCTTGCTACTCTCCACTGCATCTTGAAGATCATTGATTGCACATCAAAGATTGCACCTTAGTCACAAGGTTGAATCTTTAAACATCTTACTTAAATAATGAGGTAAAGAACTCCATATATATGTGTGGGTAGCTTAGGACTTAAGCTTTATATTGATATAGATCTTCTTATGAATATCTTTAGGATATAATAATGGAAGTCGGATATATCGGCTTATAGAAATCGAAATCAGATTAGGAGTCGATTTAGGAAGCTTCCTACCCATCGATCTTGACTGTACATGTTGTAAGATTCCATTACAAATTAGACATTAACTCATCTTAAGAAATTGTAGATAATTCTCTTATCATTCTATAGCCTCTTGAATCGCATAAACCAGACTTTTTGTGCAAAAGTTATGACCTTGTAAGTTTTTATATTCTGCTGACTCGGGATTTGAAAACTTTGCGCCGCATACACGTATCATTTAAGTGAGGAGCGCACGGCAGTCACGTGCATCCCATTCTACATCAGCTCTGTTTCTTTCTTTTTTGTGTTACACATGTATCTCTCTCACCACATCACCGCATGTGAGACAGTTGTTCATTGTGCGCGGCTCTTGCGCACAGCTAACTTACAGTCTTTTGCTCGATTTTGTTCCTTTGTCTAAATTATGCTCCAAAACTTTTCTTTTTAACACATTTCCGTATTAAGACCTAAAGTAAACCTGAAATACAAAAACTAGGTGAAACTATTAAATAATACTCATGAATAGTCTAGAATTAGGTGAGTTAAATACAAATAAGATGGAACCGGTCTCATCATACAGTAATCCACCCACTCCGACCGCACGATGACTGATCTGTCATCTAATAGTCACATATCTGAAATTTAATCCGCGAATCCGGATACCAATAACACGTCGTTGAAGATGAAAATCCTAAATCATCGCTCTTCGGCACCAATTCGTCTTCTCCCAAATCGTCTCTTGAAATTAACTCTATTTGTAACATTTTTTGATCTTGCGTTTATGATTGACTTCAATTTTTTGTTTTTGTAGTGTTTATGTATGATTTTTCTAATGGTTTTTGTTGACGCTATTTCTTTTGATTTTTTATGATTTATGTTGATACTTTAGTGGCAGGATGGTTGCAGAGTGTGCACGTACAACTTGAAGAGTGGTCAAGACACGGGGGTGTGCACAACGCAGTGTAGCCACGCGTACCGCTTCCAGTGCACTACGACGCACGTCAAAGGGAGGGTCAGAGAGAAGCTCGCACGCTTAGTCTGCAACGTTGAGTGGAGCAACGAGTCACTTCTCATGGTTGAATTTTGTTTAGGTAGAGTTCTCAGGAGTAGAAGAGATGAGAGGAGAAGACGATGCGAGGAGATGAGGGTGTGGGTCCACGTTCTTTTTTTCCTTAATATTTTAAGAATCTACTTAAAGAGTTTGTTTTTTTAATAGAGTTAACATGTCTGTTAAAAATTTAACGGTTTGTATCTTATTTAAAAATCGTGTTAGTTCGGTCGTGATTAGGTAAGGACAGATAGTTCGTGATCCCTTTATAAATTTTTTTCCAACAATATATGACATTAGAAATTTCAATAAAGAAGATGGAAAAATATTTTAATAATTTGTTATTGGTGACTTCTTATTGGAATAATGAAAAAAGATTTGTGGTACATTGATTAGAATTTAAACATAATTATAAATTATTATAAAATTTTGGATTAGAGTATGACATTAACATATAAAGACAAATATATTTAAATAGAGACTGAAAGAGTAGGAATTTATATAATGGAAAAAAAAATTTGAACCTGGGGAATCAATTTTTTTTATTTTATCGAATCATCTTAAACTCGGCAGAAGGTTTCGGATGATATCATGCGATTGAATTCATGGTAAATTAAGAAATTAAATGAAATAAAAAAAGAAAGTATGTTTGAAGGTGAGTACTCCCAAATGGGCCCAAAGCCAGCTAGCACAGACCCAATCACCCGCCTCATTTAACAGTAAACATCCAATAAATATATAGCCCATTAAAATTCAATTGAATTCAAAACCCCCGCTCCACCTTGTATAGCTGCAACATTCTGACATCATGGCTCTGTGCCCACATCCTTATTTCTCTGTCTCTCTCTCCCTGCCTTTGTCTGTTTCTCACATTTCGTTCAAATTTTTGAACTCGGGTTCCTAAAATTGGCTTGAGACAAAAAAAAGGATGTGATAGAATTTCGTTATTAATAGCGTGATTTTGAGTTTTGGTGGGGGATAATAAAATTCTTTTATCCAAAAATAATTATTTGATTAATGGCAGAGTAAATGAATATTAAATAACATCCCTTTTTTTCTCACCTTATAAAAACAGATTATAAAATAAGAAAAAACCTCATAAGGACCCTGAACTATCCTCACTTACCAAATTGTGATAAAAACTATCACGATTTTCAAAAAGAATGCAATGAAAAAAAATGAACTGATTCTGAATGATGTTTAAGATCAATTGATTTGATTTCTTAAATAAAATAGATATTGAGAATTAATTTTTGCACACGAATTTAAATCTTGTGTTTATATTAGTTTAGGAGTGTAACAGTAAATTTATTTTTAAAAATCAATTTAATTTTTTTCATCGCATTTTTTTGGAAATTGTAATATTTCTGATTATAATTTAATAAGTTAGGATAGTTCTTTGCTCATTTTGTGGTTTTTTCCTATAAAATATTATCTTTTGACATTTTTTTCTTTATTTCACCTCTTCTCTAAAAACAATCATTTTACTTGCATTTTTCATTTATTCTCACGACAAAGTGAGGTGACAACCACTCCCGTGAAAATTAAAGCAAACCGCTCCACTGCTACTCAGCTCCAGCTCCAGCTCCAGCTCCAGCTCCATTGAGAATTATGTCTATCTCACAAAACTTACTCCACATTTAACATCCTCCTGTCCTGGTTCTGGTCCTGTCTGTGCTTATTATTAATTCAATCCACCTTCCATCCGAAAAAGACATGGCTCATCCTCTCCTCATCCCGATTGTAATGTTTTTGATTTCTGAACAATGCGAGTCGAAAACACACTGGGCAGATGTCCAGGTCCTACGACACCTGAAACAAGCACTTGACCCAAACTCAGTCCCTCCAGCCTCTTGCGTCTCTACATGGGACTTCTCCGTCGACCCCTGCGACAATCTTTATACTGAAAAATTCACCTGCGGCTTCACCTGCGACCTGGTCGCGTTTGATGGCACCACCCACATCACTGACATCCAGCTCGACCATGCCGGCTACTCAGGCTCCATCGTCTCCGTTCCGTGGCCACTCACTCCTCATCTACGCTCACTAGACCTCTCAACCAACTACCTTTCCGGTTCTATTCCCAGCTCCCTATCTTCCCTCCTTCAGCTCCGCCGACTCGCCCTCTCTAGCAACTCCTTCTCCGGCCATATTCCCAACTCAATAGGAATATTGACAAATCTCGAAGAGCTGTATTTGAACTCCAACCGTTTTACCGGAACCGTACCTCACACTTTCAATGGCTTGCAGTGTTTAAAGCGCCTGGAGCTCCAACAGAATAAGCTCTCCGGACCATTTCCCGATCTGGGTTCTCTCCCAAATCTGTCTTTTCTTGATGCCAGCGACAACACCATCTCCGGCGAACTCCCAGCCAATTTCCCGACGAACCTCGTCCAGCTCACCATGAGGAGCAATGCGCTGCAAGGAACAATTCCCGAAAGCCTCCAGCATTTGAACTACTTGCAAGTGATAGATTTGAGCCATAACAGACTCAGCGGCTCGGTTCCCCATTTCTTGTTCAGCCACCAATCTTTGCAGCAACTCACTCTCACCAACAACCATTTCACGTCTGTACAAATCCCGGCGAGTTTCGGAACTCAAAGCAACCTGATTGCTCTGGACGTGAGCCAGAATCAGCTCCAAGGCCTCTTACCAGGCTTCCTCGCCTTCATGCCCAGGCTGTCTGCTCTCTCATTGGAAAACAACATATTCACAGGCTTCATTCCCATCCAGTACGCCCTGAAAGCAGTGTTTCCACCGGCCGGGGTGTCGCCATGGATGAGGCTATTGTTGGGCGGCAACTACTTGTATGGACCTATTCCGTCGCCCTTTCTGGGGATGAAAGCTGGGTCGGCGACCGTGAATTTGGCAGGGAATTGCTTCCACAAGTGTCCTATAAGCTTGTTTTTCTGTCAAGCTGCACCACAAAAGTCGGTGAATCAGTGTAAAAATTTTGTTCCTGTGATTCCATGAAGCAAAGGTGTATCACACTATTGATTATTTATCATACACTTGCTATTGAGGTATCACAAGATTCAACTAAAACAAACGGTAAACAATGGCATTATATTGACATAGAACATTGTTTTTTTTTATATTATTCTGTATCAATTATCACGCTTTAAACTTTGTAATAATTAATTTATCAAACATCAGAATATTTTATTATTTGCAGTTGAATAATTATCTTGCTTAAAAGTTAGAAGCGTGAAAAGTGTTATATCATAAATGACATTGAATAAGCCTCATAATTGATTGTTTAGATTGTTATATATATAGGGTGAGGTTCAATGGAGAACTAAAATTGGTGTGAGAACTGAGAACTTCCACCCATGGTCATTCGATCTGAGCATCAAAGACTCAGATCAGTTGAGAAATATGATAGTGGGGTCGGACACATGTCACAATTCTAGGAAGGGAAGGGGTATAATGGTCAAGTGATAAAATACTTTTTCACTGACTTGCCACGTGTCTCCTCACTCTCATGTCATGTGTCACACTCTCTCTATCCTTACGCAAACCCATTTGATTTTATTTTTAGTTCTTAAAATCGATTTATATAATTATTTTAATAGTTTTTTTTTAAAATAAATTTAATATTTATGTATAAAAAGTGTAACGTTTAATTAAGATCCATTTTCAATATGCTTTAATTTTTTTCATAAAAGTACAAGAGTTGAAAGTACGAAACACAAAGTTCATATTTTAGAGTTCATATTTCATATTTTAAAGCACAAAGTGCAATATACAAAGCACAATATTCAAAATGTAAAATACGAACTCAAAACTATAAATTTTGAGATTTGTACTTTTTCTTTATACATTGTGATTTTTATTTTTTGAAAAAACATATTTAAAATGAATCTTAAATTAAAGCTTATATTTTTTTATAATATATATATATATATATATATATAATATTAATTATCATGTTTCATCTCTTAAGTGCATTGATCTTTCCACAAATCATTTCGTGCAGCGAAACTGCTTTTTCTTAGAAAGACATAAACCGACTCTCACATCAACACAAACCTTGTAAAATAAGGTTTATGCTCTGACACAAACCTCTTCACAAAGCATCAATGAGGATGCCCTAAATCTGCTTCTTGTTCCATCAATGTTGAATTCAAGAATTTACGTTTTGAAGAACCAACAAATGAATATATATATATATATATATATGTATATATATATATATATTAAAGAGGAGGGGAAATAATAAGAGATACTCTATTGGAAATGATAGTGTGAAATGATAACGTTTTACCTGGCGTGAAGTCTTTTTATTGAACATGAAACGATGACGCTCACAACACAAAGAATCAGAATTTGATGTAACAACGAAGTTCATTGCTAACGGGAAGAACTCTTAGATTTGAGATACTAAAATGCAGAAGTAAAAACTTAACACCTTCAACCTTCAGATTCCTTTAGGTTATCGCATATGACCTCAACTTTTTCGGAACTCAATCTGAAGTGAGGCCCATTGCAAGCTCAATCTGGTACAAATTATGTATATTCAGATTGAAAAGAAAAATAAAAATGGACTTGGAGGCAGAGCCTTCATGAGCAAATCTACATATTGATGAGCAGACAGAACATAAAATGACTTGATGACCTGTGCAACAATCTTGTCTTGGATAATATGATAATTGATTTATACGTGTTTTTCGTGCCCATGGAAGACTTGGTTCTCAGCAAACATTTTGAGGTTTGAGGGATTTGAAGAGTAGGTAAAGTGTGAGGTAAATGTACTTGTATATGAGGAGAAAATATATTCAAGACAGTGGGAACCGGGTGAGGGGAGGAAGCATGAAGTCAATTGTCATCATAATTATGAGTGAAATTAGGAATATAGGTATATGGTAATTCTGAAGAGGGCTCAGATTTTAAAGAAAATTTTTTCCTCAAATATTACATTCCCACTAACAAATATTATCTAAGTGTTGAGATCATAAACTTCGTAGCCTTTTTTACAAGCCCAAAAGATACATTTTGTAGGTCTTGAAAAAAATTATCTATTTGGAAAAAAATGTTAATGTAGCATAAGCAACCAAGATGTTTATATGTTTGCATTCAAGAGGGGTACCAAATAATAATTTATTAGAATTTGAAATTCAGAGAGTCTATAAGGAATTTATTAAAGAGGTAAAAAATCAATCAAAATGCAATCTCCATAGAATTTTGTAAACTTATTTGCTTAAAATATTGTTACTTTTGCTACAGCAAGAATATGTTTGTTTTCTACTTTACCATTTTGGTGACGAGTCTTAATAAAAGTGATTTAATGGTATTTATCATCAATAGACAAAAAATTTGAAATAAAATATTAGTAAATTCATTACCATTATTAGTCCTAAAACTCTTAATAGACGTTGAGAAAAGATTTTTGATATATGCATAGAAACTGGTAAAAAGTAACTAATACTTCTAATATGTTTTAAGAAGGTAAAACCATATACATTTGCTAAAATCATCCAAAATAATAAGAATATATTTGTAATTATATGTAGGATGTTAGTTAAGGACCCCGTACATCACAATGCAAGAGATAAAACATATTTTTGACTTTGAGAAAGTAATTAGAAAAGAGAAGGTTTTTTTTGCTTGACAAGTTGGCATATTCAACAAATATGCAATGACCTTGCTTCAAACAATAATAATATATTAAGAATGTGCGTGAGTAAACTATATGAGGAATGACTACTAGGTTTGAGTAGTTGTGATGTTACCAAGTGAAGTACTTGAGGTTGAGGTAGAAAAAGGCTTGTGTGGCAGTTGTATGGAAAAATGATATAATCCATTTACTTAGTTACTAATCAAGTTCTTCTTTCTCAATGCAGGGTCTGTATAAAGTAAGTTTTTTCATGAACTAAATGGAAAGATTATTATCTTTGAGAATGCTAGAAACTGACAATAGATTGAAGGAAAAATTAGGACCAAACTGAATAGTAATAGCTTAGATTGTAGAAAAAATTGAGTTACTGGGACTGGCCATTTAAGTGATGGACGATTGTTAAAATAGAATAACAAATGTATTTATCATGATTTCATATAAGGATGCAAGTGTGCTTGATTTGATCATTTGAAATAAGTCATGCACTTGGGTTTGTGATAGTTGATATATTTTCTCAGAGGCATTAGTAGTAGAGATTACTTAAATGTTTTGAGACATTGCAGCGTGAGATTGAATTGGTGCCATCAGTGTAAGTTTTTTTCTACTCTGCAACTGTTGTTCTGTAGGTGATATTCAATTAGCTTTTAGTATTGAAATTTAGTATGCCTTGACTTCTGTCAATACGCATGTTCCAGAGAAGTGTTTCTCTGAAATTCTTACTCATGTTTTGAAGACCTTCTAAAATTATTCATGTATGCATGTTTAAAGTACAGAGCGGTAGCTTCAATTATATTTGAGCTTCCATATGTCTTTGGCGTTCGTCACAAATAACCATAGCAAATACTTACTCCAACTTTGATAAAGACTTCATCATTAGCACATTACTCCTTCCAACCAACTTTAATAAACCTTAATGATTTTTATATAGTTAATGGATACATATGTGATGTGAGGATGTTGCCAAAATTATATCGATTTGATTATAGATAAGGAAAAAAAGATAACTAAGAAACAAATGGAGAAATAGTTAAAGGGAATATAATTTTAAGTAAAATATATCTAGTTCCTTAATAAAAGGAGTATATTAAATTTTAAATTCAAAATAAAATAAATTTGTTAAATCTCAGCCATAAAGAAATAAATAAATAAATAATAAAGAGATAACATATAATATAAATATTAAACTTTATTTGTAATGATACCATATAAGATAAAATTTCACAACTACTCCTTAATTTGGTCCTACAAACATTAAGAATATATATATTTACAAATTATATAATTACAAAATTTCAAAC
>NQLW01000040.1:4797135-4834056 GCA_002312845.1 Kalanchoe fedtschenkoi | reverse complement strand
TCATCAATAAAAATAAATATGCTATAATTAAACTTTGTTTATGATGATAAAAAATATATCAATGATATGAATTTCAAGATTGCTTTATCTGAATTAGTAATAATTACATTTAATGATAGAACATATCAAAAATGGAATAAAGACATAAAATGGTAGATAATAATGATCGTATTGAATTTAAATTTGTAACAATGACGTGAGAAGTAACATAGAAATAGATCAAATTCATGTTATTATAATTATCTTCAATCTGTCTTAATACAACTTTAAACGTTATGGTTCTTTCATAAAGACCTGACCACATAACAAAAAATAAATTAGCTGCGATATTTATAAAAATGAATTCAAATACATTTGAAATAAAAAAAGATTACCTCACCGATTCTGAAAAATAAACAATGCTTCTAAAAATGAAAATAGGTCGAATTCAGATTCATATAATTATCTTCAGGCTCTTCAAACCCACCTTTAACCCATTATGGTTCTTACATAAAGACCTGACCACGTAAAAGAAAATAAATTAGCAGATATGCTTATTAAAAATGAATTTGCATATATTTAAAATAAAAAAAACTTACCTCACGGTTTTGGAAAAAATGATTATAAAAATGATAGTGTTCGAATTAAAATTCATATAAGTATCTTCATAAAAATCTAACCACATAAAACAAAAAAAATTAGCATTGATTTTTATATAAAAATCAATTTAAATACGTTCAAAATAAAAAGGTAGCTTACCTCATCAAATCTGAAAAATAAACACAGATTATGAACAATCGACTATAACAATTAAAACACAAAATAAGAGTAGACAAATAAAATATAAAAGTTGCAAGCTCATCGGATCTGAAAAATAAACACAGGTTATGAAAAACATCATGAAATTCAATTTTTTTAGGGGTGGACAGTGGCGGATCCAGGATTTTTTTTCGGAGGGCAAAATTACATAATCAAATATTTGGTTGAATTTGGGAGAAAAATTAAAAATTTAGTTGAAATTAAGCATATAATTTTTTTTATATATAATTTTTTTTAGGAATAAAACCCAAAAGGGGCCCTGAACTACCACCGCTTACCCAATTGCGGTCAGAACTACCACGATTTCCAAAAAGGGTGCGATGAAAAAAAAATTAAACTGATTTTCTAAAATAAAATTTACCATTACATTCCTAACCTAATATTATTATAAGACTTAATTTTGTGTGCGAAGATTACGTCATTTGGTTATCAAAAGACGTCATTTTCTTTATGTGCGCAAAATGGTATAATTTATTTTGATAACCAAACGATGTAATTTTTGCACACAAATCTAAGTCTTGTAATAATATTAGGTTAGGAATGTAATGGTAAATTTTATTTTAAAAAATCAGTTTAATTTTTTTTTCATCGCACCCTTTTTGGAAATCGTGGTAGTTCTGACCGCAATTGGGTAAGCGGTGATAGTTCAGGGCCCCTTTTGGGTTTTTCCCCTTTTTTTTATGTAGGCATAGATATTTTTAGTGGGATTCGGGAGGACAACTGCCCCAAAGTGGCTACACCTATGGGGTGGAAAATCCGTGAAAAAAATGTTCAAACACTCTTTTAATTTGTTAAATTTTTTCATCTCATTTTACAACTAGTTTTCCTTTCTTAACTTCCCTAAATCGAATAAAAGCTTTCTTTTTATTTTCCCTAAAATTTTCTCGAAACCAAACAGCCTTTGGTTTGATCTTATTCCACTATGTCCATAAAAGGTAGCTGTGGCTTAAATCTAATCAGATAAGATTGAAGACTAAGCTATCAACAATAACCATGAAGCAAAGACATATTTGGTGGAGATTTGCACGGCTTATTATGAATAGGGTCATCAACACCAGTCCAAAAAATGTGTCCCATGACCGTTGCCAGTCTCTCTCTCTCTCTCTCTCTCTTCCCGATGTTCGCACGCCACGCCACCTACAACTATAACTCCTCCTCCCCCCAACGGTTCACTTCACAACAAACACCACCATGCTTCCCCCAACAATCTCATTTATCACTATTATCTTCTTGCTGATCTCCTTGTTTCCATTCCTTTCCACAGCCTGCCACCCTGTTGACGAAGAAGCACTGCTTTACTTCAAGCTCCAAATCACTTCTGACCCTTCAAACCTGCTTCACACGTGGAGGTCTTCCACTGATTGCTGCACCAAATGGGAAGGCATTGCCTGCGATTCCTTTGGCAGAGTTGTTAATCTGACGCGTCCAGGCCTCATCTCTGGTGATGACTTCATTATAGATACTTCCATGAATGGGACGCTTTCCCCCTTTCTAGGGAATTTATCCCATTTGGCCATTCTTGATTTGAGTAACCTCAAGGAGCTGGGTGGTCACATACCCGTCGAGCTTGGCCGGTTGACTCGGCTTACCCATCTCTCGTTGTACCTCAACAAGCTCACTGGAGACATCCCTCGATCATTTCAGCACCTTACCAGGTTGGATAAGTTGTTTCTTAGCGACAATCTTCTGTGCGGCGAGGTGAAAGTAGGAGCATGGAGGAGACTCACACAACTGGTGCTTTCCGGGAACCAATTTTCAGGCTCTATTCCTTCAGACATTGGCAACCTGGTTCGTCTGGTAAAGTGTGATCTGCATGGGAATAATTTCTCAGGCAACATTCCTTCGAGCATTGGGAATCTGAAGCACCTCAGAGATCTTGATCTGTCTCAAAACTTAATCACTGGCCGCATCCCTGCATCTATTGGTGGACTCGGTCAATTAATACTTTTGGATCTTCACCAGAATCGAATTGCTGGACCCATTCCCGCCACAATATCCAAACTGGCTTCTCTCCAGTATTGCAGAATATCTGATAACAAACTCTCAGGCGTTCTGCCTCCATCGATTGGCGAGCTCCCGCTGATACAAAGGCTCATCCTTGAAAACAACAAGCTCAGTGGAAAGTTGCCTGCCACTGTTGGCCATCTCACTTCTTTGACTGATCTGTTCATGGCTAACAATCGTTTCAGAGGGAAGATTCCACGGTCACTTGGCAATCTGAGAAACCTCCAGAGCCTGGATTTATCAAGAAACAGACTGTCTGGAATTGTTCCTCCGCATCTAGGCAAACTCCAGATGTTGCAGACCCTGGATTTGTCACATAATCCTCTTGGATTACTCCAAATACCAAGCTGGTTTTCCAAGCTGAACCTGTTTGGACTCCGGTTGCAGAAAACTGGGATCCAAGGCCGATTGCCACACTGGCTGTCATCAACTTCAATATCAACGCTGGACTTGTCTAGCAATGGACTGAAAGGGGAGTTGCCAAGCTGGATTGGGAACATGACCAATCTGTCTTACCTCAACTTATCCAACAATGACTTCCACTCCTTCATCCCTGACGACTTCAAGAATCTCACACTCCTCATTGACCTCGACTTGCATTCAAACAACTTCACTGGCAATTTGAACAGAGTATTTGAGAAAAATGTGGCAGACCCACTTGGGCATTACAGCTCTATTGATCTTTCCAACAACATGTTTACTGGGCCAATCGACAAGAACATGGGATTATGGCCTGCAATGGGTTCGATCGCATATTTGATCCTATCCCATAACCCAATTGGCGGATCTATACCCAAGTCAATTGGTCGTTTAAGTGCATTGCAGGTCTTGGAGGTTGCAAGCAATGGACTATCAGGGAACCTAGCGGCAGAGCTAGGTGATCTCAAGGAGTTAAAAACTTTGAAGCTCTCAAACAACCGACTGATTGGAACAATTCCGGAGAAGGTGATAAATATGGAGGAGTTGAGTGAATTCAATGTGTCGAGAAATCGGTTGAGTGGAACAATACCTCCACATAGGGCTGCATTCCCCGCATCATCTTTCATTCATAATCATGGTTTATGCGGAGCTCCACTTCCACCATGTGAGAAATCATAAGAATCATTGATCATATTCTTTAAATATTATTTAAGGAAAATTGAAAAAAAAAAAAACTATATGCTACTTACTTAAAATCATCGTATTTTAATTACCCTTCCCCCTTCCGCACCTTACCCGCGTCGGCCAACAACGCATCCCCTTTCAACTGAACATTTTATTTGGAGCCCCACGGCCGACTTAATTCATCGGGCTCCCTTCCCTGATGTATGAACTTTCTCAGTCTCCCTCTTTAATTCCAATCTCGATTAAAATCACACCCCGAAAATTTTAGATTAGTTACACTAAAAATATTCAAAACCAATTGAAAGTAAATTGGAAATTCAACTATATATAAGGATCAATTTATAATTTGTAAAGATGCATGTGTGACCTATTCACTTATATGGTCCCTCTAGGATTATAATTGCCATATGGAATACTTCGACTTCTTCGGGGCCAGACTCCAAGTTCCTTCGCATGAATATCGAGATTGCAGGCGATGGACAAATTTGGATTACTGACTAGGAGGGAAGGCTGAATACGGTGGCTAGATAAGTAGTTTGGTGCAATTGGATACTCTGTGGAGCTTTATTGAATAATGCGGGTGATGAAGGTGTAGAAAAACTGGAAAGGTATGGGATGATTGTCGGAATGTTGTACCAGATGGTTGATGTGAATTGAAGAAAAAAAACACAGTGGATGATGGATAAAACTGAGGAGATAAGAAAGAAAGGAAAGAGCTCGGGGTGTGAGAGAAACACAACATTTTTTAGGACCTCACTTGCGTCTCAAATTTATCTTTCCGGCTCCTCAACATATTTTTGTTCCCAGTTAGGAGAGAATAAGAAAGAAATTTGAAGGAGAAAAAAGAGGAAAAGAAAAGAAATAATTTGAGGCTCAGAATAAAAGTAGTAGTTAATGAAGTTAAAAATGAATTTGGAAGTATAAGAGTAAAAAAGTAATGAAATTACCAAACTAAATGTACAAGTAAAAATCGAGGTGTTTCTTACCTCAAACCCTGACATGCCTAGCACCACACCACAATTTTCTGTCAGAAAGATTAGAGAGACGAATTCCGCTTGCGAGTTGGAGCTTCAAGAGACTAAAGCTTTTCTCTATCATTTTTGTTTCACTTTCATAATTACGTTATGATTGTTATTTCAATTATGCGTAGTGAGTAGTCGTATTTGTCTTAGGATCCGTTTTCATGTTTATTAATTAAGTATATTTTGCATTCATGTTGTTAGTGCTTCTTTGAATGTTATTGCGTATGTTCATTATTTTAGAAATGTGTTTATATTGTCATGCGTAGTGCTTCAGAGTTTAAATATGCATGCTACAATAATTTAGTTTAGGATTAAATCTATTACCCTCTAGGCTACGATATTCCATCCCACGAAGATTAGAATCGGGATGAGTAGGATATTTTACTTAGTTGTAGTCAATGACTCTCTAGTCAAACGAAGACCAAAATCGGGAGCTTGCCTAGAAATATTGAGTAGTTTATTTATTTAGCTGCATGTTTAGGAAATATTAGTGTATCATCATTTGACTAGTATTTGTAACCTACGAAGACCAGAATCGGTAAACAACACAATACAAAATCAATTGTAATCTGCGTAGGAACACCAAAAAGTCGGACTTGCATGTAAATTATCGAGTGATATGTCATATTATTGAAATTGCATGATTTGGATAATTAATTTGCGTCTGAGTCACATGATTAGTTTTGCATGCAACCTAGATGAAGTAAATCTTAGGATGCTTATTTCCTCTGTTCAATTCTATCTCTATGTCGTTGCTTTCAGTTTTAGCTATTGATTAATTAGTTCTCAATAACTTCCAATCAATTTGCCTAGAATTGAACATAAATTAATTAGTTTATTAGCGCCTAACAAGTCATGTGCTCTTCTTGGTTTGACTCAGTACTTACCGATTTATTTGACTGTAGTGATCTCTAAAATGTTAATTGACATATGTATAGGGTCAAAAATATGTACCGTCGAATTGGCGTCGTTGGGGCAGAGATGTTTTGTGTGACTAGATGAATGACTGGAAATTTTGATGTGTGATTTATCTACCCCATCACCTATGCCACTTGCACTATCTTTCACTCATTTTAATTTCGAATTATTTATCCTAATTATAACAACGTAAATTCATGTTTTTACTTCGTATTTTTATAAACTCATTTTCATGTATTATAAAATTTGATTTTTTTTGAGAAAGCTGATTTTATTAAAGGGCCAAGATTTTAAACTTTATGGTTAAAAATTCAATGATAAAAAAGTTCAAGGTTCAAATCAGTATCTAATTTTGTTTTCTGATTTTTTAAAAACAAATTCCAATAACTTAAAACTTTTAGACAATATATTTTAAACTCCAAAACTTCCTGAATAGGTGAAAAACATAAAATTCAGTGATCCAAAAGTACAAGGTTCAAATAAATATATGATTCTGATTTGTAAGTAAAATTCAACCTAGAAAAAAAAACATAAAATTTGAATCCAGAATCTGTTTATAAAAGTTTGAAGTACAAACTCAATGTTCCAGAGTGTAAACTTCAACCCAGAAAATAATTAGCAGCAAAATTTGTTGCTGAATAGTACAATGTTCAACTGTAAAAATCCAGAAAAAAGGTAAAATTCAACAAAGAATTCTACTAAATAAGTTCAAAGCTCAAATCCGCTGCAAGAAAGTTCAACACATAAAAAGGGCAATCTTTGCAGCCTAAGTAGAAAGTTCATCCCAGTAAATCACAAAAAGCAAAGTTCAACCAGAAAACAAAAGTTCAATGTGTAATAAAATTAAGGTTAAACCCATAGAGTACAAAAAGTGGAAAAACGTACCGAAAAAAATACAATTACAATTATTAGTGTACCCAAAAAAGAGCAATTTCAGTGATTAATATACCAAAAAAATACACATTCAATGGTTTTTGTATTAAATACACAACAGACAACTATCAATCCTCAAACTACCCCTAAAAGCACCCACTAGCATGCATTTTGTCCTCAAGCTTTAAATACCAAATATAATAAATTAAGTTCACTCCAGCCATCCATTTTTGTGAACCAATTGTGATAAATGGTTTTTAGCTCTCAAAATTCTAATTCTTTATATATATATATATAGAGGGGTTCAAATGAGAACCCCCTAATTGTTACGCGCAGATAATTTTCTTTCATCTCCGTCCATCTTTAGATCGGACGATTGAAAATGATTTGAGTGCATTTAAAGGAACCTGTATTTTGAACTTTTGGGCAGCGACCAATGATATTGCGCAACGTGCCCCACTACATCACGTTTAAACCAACCGTCGACTGACACGTGTCTCACTATCTTATTTTCATTCCAATGACACGTGTCTCACTATCTTATTTTCATTCCACTAACACACATTCTAGCCAATCAGGACGCGTCACGTGCCCCACTATCTTCTTCTTTCAGTCAATCAAAACCCGCCACATATCACACACCCCCTCTCTCTTTGCACAAAATTTATTAAGGGTAAAACATGTATAAGAAAAACATGCGTTCTCTCCAAACTTCTGTTTTCTATTTCTTTCTCATAAGTACACCAACCCAAATCCATTGTTTTACACTCTTTGTATTTTCAACTCCATTTTTATGTATTTATTCTAAAGTTCAATAACTCAAAAGGTCAAAAGTTCAAAATTTCTTTCTGAAATTTTAAAATATGGAAACAAAAATTATGAATATAGACCATAAAATAATCAGATAAATATAGGAGCAATTCTGGTGAATATCGAAACATTTCTAATTAATATGGAAGCAAAAATAATGAATATATACAATAAATTAGATAAATATAAATTATTATTTTTTTGTTATTTTAATGTTTATAAATAAAACCGGTATTTTTTTTTCAATTTTTTCTGATTTTGTTATAAGTATTTCGGATTATTTCTAAATTTTGTAGATAGTGGATAATAATATCCAAAACGACATCGTTTTGAACTAATCAAAACAACGTCACGGTTAGCAGTTGCTCCCGCAGCACCGAAGAATTTGCCCTACTGTTGGGTTCATAAAAAAAAAAAAAAAAAAAACTAACCTGAAACAACATCTTCTTCCTCAAATCCTGTCAATCTCAGAAGGCTCGCTACCATTCGAACCCTAGTTAACCCTGACATGAGTGATCCTAGTAGATTCGACCCGTTTCTGGTGAAGTATCAGCCCTCAGAACTTCGAATAGCATCGGAGTTTTTGACAACATGGCTTCCGTTTCTCTCTAAAGGTCTCTGTAGCCGTTGCTCCCTGTTACTCTCACGTCGCGTTGGGTCAATTCAATCACCAGGTTTGGGGATCCGAGGTGGCTTGTTGATGATATGCACAATTATGAGTATTCTGGATTGCATTCCTTGATTTGGGGCTTGGGTCCAGTTGAAAAATAGAGATTCTATGAACCTTGCTTATTGAACTCCTCATGCTGCGCTTGTATGGTTGTGTGGTGTGGTATGCACTGAGTGTAGACAGTTGACATGTGTGGTTCATGTGATGCTCATATTTTGAATAGTTGCATCCACTTTTTCCAGTGTCTGGCTCATCACTTATGTATTTTGAATTAATTGCTATATTCATATCTGGTCATTTGTGACATTCCTATATTTTAATCCCCTGCTCTTCGTATGTTGTAGACTCTGATACGGTTGTGGAGGCAACAGATGGTACAAATAATGAAGATTCATCTGATTTTAATGATACTCATGATCATGATGATAATTGTGATTCGTATTCGTTGGGAAGTTGGAATGATGATTACCCTGATGTGGTAAATGGAGCATCAGTTAGACGTCTGCGAAATCAATCAAGTGCTTCACTCAGGGTATCTGCTACTGAACCTGCACACGAGACAATGGAAACCTCAGGAAACCACGTGTCTTGGGCTGATATGGCAGAAGAAGAAGATGAGCTCGGGGTTGAAGAAAGCAAAGCAAACAACCAACTTAGTAATGGAAATTATTCTAAAGCTGCTTCTGGATCACTGAAACATAAACCAGAGTTGTCTAGAGAACAGAGAGAACGAATCCGATTTAACAATGTTAAGAGAAAGAAAGACTTCATTTGTCTTGAGAGAGTTGATGGGAAAGTTGTCAACGTACTTGATGGGATCGAGCTCCATTTGGGCATTTTCAGTGGGGCAGAACAAAAACGGATTGTTGAATATGTATATCAACTTCAAGAGATGGGGAAGAAGGGACTATTGCGAGGTACGTTCTTATCTTGTCTGTACGTTTTGATACTTATGTCTAAAATGTCTGGATTTACAATATATGTGTGGGTTCAGCTCAAAGCCATACTTAAGGTATTGTTATCGGTTTTCCTGTAGGGTTCAAGTAGACAATTTAGTTTTCTAGCAAAGTTATTTCTTGATTATGGTTCTCAGTATAAGAAATGTTTGCAGAGTGAATCGTATAATTTCATATGTCTTCTATTTGGCTGTCTTTATTGTAATATCAGTGACATTATGGTAGCAGAACAATGCTGTTTTATATTTGATTGGGTGCAGTATTTAGCATGAAAGTATAACTAATTATATGCATTGGTTTTTTTAATCATGTACAGTCCTCATTGCAAAGAAGTTTAGGATATAATATATGGTCATACATGTGTCGGCAAAGCTAGACTTCACACATATGCTTGGAGTTTATAGACGTGAAACTCATGATTGAATTGAGAGTGTGATTCCTTAAGATACTCTTTCAAATTTAACCAAACAATGACATTCTTACAGTCTTCTGTATCAAACCTAAACAATGTTGTCTTTTTTCTGTTCTTCAGTATTAAACCAAAATAATGACGTTTTCGGTACATTAGGGTCCGCTAGTTTAATTTGCTATATGGTAGCATCTTATAGAAGCAAGTTACTGTCGATATGTCTCCAGATCATTTCCTGTTGTATTACCTATGAATATAATACGTAGTAAATTGTAACTGTCTTTTTGTGATTGATCTTCATCGATAACTTTCAAAGCTTTGTTACCTGCATGCTCTTATAAGCTGAATGTGGCCAAGAGCTTGTACATGCCAATTGCTGGCGAGATATTATTCAAGGATCAGAATGAAACTAAGTTTAACCATTATTTAGACATAAGATTGACATGTGGTTGAGCTCAATCCTGAATGTATATTTAAACAAGCATTGGTGATCTTTATACTATCTATGATCATAGTATCTGTGCTGTGATAAAATTACAGTATGCACAGGGTTTCGGGGCAATCCTGAAATTTTAATCCATTATTTATGATCGGTATGGTAACTTTCTGTCATCACTTTCCATAAAGCATACATGTCCAGTTGTTTTGTTATCTGTACAATTTTACTAGTTTTCCGCTACATGCATGTAACCATAATGTTTCTATCCTACTACAGATCTTCAGGGACAAATGTATGCATGTATAAAAATTTATATATCCATTACACTATAATTAAACTAGAGTACCTGCAAAAGGCAGTGATTATTTTTGTAATATTGGGATGATGATGGTACTCTGTTACCAAAGACAGTGATACCATTTATGTAAAACTGCTTTCCATGACTGCCGGCAGTAGTTTGCGAAAATGCATGTGTGGTATTTGTTACTAATGAGTGTGTATGGATTTTTTTTTTTTTTTTGTGCATAGAGCGCACGTACTGTGCTCCACAAAAGTGGATGAGAGGAAAGGGTCGCGTGACAATTCAATTTGGATGTTGTTACAATTATGCAAAGGCAAGTACACCCTTTTCACTTACATCGCCTGTGTTGTATGAGTGTCATTTTTCTTTCCAAAATTGGCATATAGTAGATCAGTGACCCCCTTCATTAGAGGCTTGTAAGAGAAGTATAAGGCAATGCTGATGGACTATGGTGCTTTTGACAAAACCTTGTTTGTCTCTGCCAGGACAAAGATGGAAATCCGCCCGGAATAATCAGAAACAATCTACTTGTGGATCCCTTGCCCAATCTTTTTAAGGTCATTATAAAAAGGCTTGTCAGATGGCATGTCCTCCCAACAACTTGCACTCCGGACAGCTGTATCGTCAACATTTATGACGAAGGGGACTGCATACCACCTCATATTGACAACCATGATTTTCTTCGACCATTTTGTACTGTGTCATTTCTAAGTGAGTGTGAAATCTTATTTGGATCCAATTTGAAGATCGTGGGTCCAGGGGAGTTTGCAGGTTCATTTGCAATTCCTCTACCAGTTGGGTAAGCACATTCTTAACTGAAGTATCACTTTTCAGTTATCCTGTGTTTGACCATTGAACAAATGTGGCCACTTTCGAAAGGGAAATTTGGCTATTTGCTTATGAAGTTATGTTGTCTTTTATGCATGTTGCTGATTATCCTATGTAATCTGTCTCAGATCAGTGCTAGTTTTAAATGGAAATGGCGCCGATGTAGCTAAACACTGCGTGCCAGCAGTTCCTACAAAAAGGTAATTCTGAGGCATTTAAGTAAAGCTTTTTTTATCTGATTGTTTATTTACCTGTGGTGACTTCATTCTCCCTTTGTCGCAGGATATCCATAACGTTTAGGAGAATGGATGAATCTAAACGACCGGTTGGGTTTGTCCCAGAACAAGATCTGCATGCGATTCAGCCTCTATCATATGAAGTGGACAGGTTGGAAGAGTCAAGTCCTCAAACACCACCACCTGTTCCTGCTGTGCAGACACATAGGCATCCAGTAGGGAAATCACAGCCCCGGTCAACCATGCTATGGAACCGAAGAGGCAAGAATGGTGGGGTGAGAAGATACCCAGCTAGAGGAAGCACTCATTCAGAGCCTCGGTTTTCAGGTCAGTATTAGCAAGGGTCACATAGCAGTGGAAAGATCTAGTAAAACTAGGGGGCCGTAGCTGTTGATCAGCAATGATGTTGGATGTTGGCAAGTAGCCGTTATTTTTCTATCGAAACACGTTCTTTGTCAATACCAGCAGTAAGTGAATAGACCGGATTATTGTTCAGAATTTCAGCTGCCCATGCGCATGTTCATGATAATGAGTATGACTTGGTTTCATTTATATCATGCACGATTTTGTTGTCCTGTGGATGGTGGGCTGCTTTATAATTTCATATACGTACCATGTATCCCAAGTAGAAACAATTACACGACCAATTCAAATGAACTAAAAATTTTAGTGAGATCAGTAGGGGAATGTTAATTATAAGTTGTCACTGAATTGAGATTAATTGATTCGGTAATCAACCTTTCAATTTTTTTATATAACTTAAATATTTCCGACGATGGATTTTAGTGATTTCTTAGGCTATGCTTAAAAAAAATGATGAAACTCAGTTAAAAGGATAAAGATACTGAATCAGGGTCAAAATGGAGCAAAATTAAATTTATGGAAGAATAGTATGGGCATAGGATCTTATTTAGTTAGATCCCATTTGGTAAAGTGAAGTAGCACAATGGAGCCCGAATCTCAAGGGTCAAGATTCAAAAATTCTGAGTTATATAAATACCCCCTCCGTCCTCTAATACATGTCGTTTAAGGTTAATTTGAGTAGATTAAGATGAAATTAATGCTATCGGTTGGACAAATTTAATGAATGATTGATTGGTTTTTTTTTGAAAAAGTTCGTGCAAAAAGTAAAATTGATAGATGATTACTGGTGATGGGTGATTTTTTTATTGATTATGATAAAGAAGTGATTAATGTTTGATGTTTTAAGGTAGTTGTTGATATTGAATATGCATCGAAAATTGTTAAGTGACAAGTAAAAATGGACAAAAAAATTCGGTTAAGTGACATGTAAAAGAGGACAGAGAGAGTATATCAGATCAAACCTCGACAGAAGGGTTCGTATAAAAATATTAGCCTAGGATCTGGGATGCTCGAGTAGGCTTGATCAAATTGAGTTGAGCTGTTGTTTTTGTCAATCTAGCCTAAAAGCTCATTTTGGCCCAAATTTATAAATAGTTTAATCTCCAAGTTGGTTAAATATTAATCTCTAGGCCATACAGGTTTACATTCTACATGAAGATTGTTGTTAGATTCCGTGGATGTTCCAATTCTGAAATGGATGTACTGATGGGTTAAATAAATTATCTTCTTAAAAAAAGAGAGGAAAAAAATCATAACTTTTGCTTTTAAAGACTGATTCCAGTAGAAGAACGGGTGATCGATGGATATGTTGTTCTTCTTACAAGGGAGTTTAACAACCATCTAAAGAAGTTCTTATCAAATCCTAGAAAAATTTAAATAGAAGCTCATTGAAGATGAAAGTTGGGCCAGATTAGCTGATCAACAAAGACTAAAGATGATAAGTTCATAAACATACATTGCGGGGCAAATATAGTAGATTTTATCACTTTTTTTTTTAGACTGCTCTTGCTTTCTAAGAAAAAATAGGAGATATGATACGAAGTTACTAAATGCTATAAAAATATATTGACAAGTTTAAGAGCAGTAATGATGATGATGATGACCCTGAATGCGCACATATATAGGAGATGAAGGGTCAAAAGCCTCAATTGCAATTGAGAAAGACCAACTTGGTTACGACTCATCATTCATCTTATAAAAGTGATGAAGAATACATGGTGGAGGTGTTCATAAAAAAAATCTGAAGAGATTCAACTAGCTGACAAAGATGAAAAAAACAAATCAAAACTTGAGCTTCAAGATATGTATGTTACCTCAAACAAGGTGGATGCAAAAATATTCATTCGTTCATGAGAAGACATTCAAAAGTCTACTTAAACATCACAATGATCAAGACGAGAAAACAAAGCTCTAACGGTAACAAATCGTTTCTTGAAAGCTGAATAAACTCAGAAAAAGATAAAATATTGATGCAATCAAAGCCAAGGGGTCTTCGATTAGGTGTCATTTACATCAAAATGATGGCTACGCCATGGTCGCTGATAAGTCGTAATTATTTGACATACTTTTTACTTAACTGATTTGCTTCTTGACCAGTTGAGGGTAACTAATGATTTTGTTGAAAATTTCATATTTAGAGGCTATTTTAGGCTTTATTATAAAAATCAGCTAAAATGAGAGTATTTATGGTGAGAAAATGGATAAAATCACATCGAAAAAAACTTGGGACAAAAGCTGCCCGTGCTCTGGCTGCGTACTGACGTGTTAGCCATGTGCCTGCTGATGAGGAAAATTGTGTACACATGTCATCAATCAGAAATAAGTCAAGAAACTGACTCAACAGACAGCCGCGCACAAGGCCGACCGCTCGACAATTTAAATGTTGCATGCGATGCACTTTGGGTTTCTAAATTTGAGCTAACTTTGACATATCAATTTTTAAGGCCATAACTTCCACATTAGAAGTTCAATTTTGATTATTCAACTTGTGTTACAAAGAAGAAACAAAGATCTACTGTTTTTATTTAGAAGTTTAAGTCATATTTGGGTCAAAATTATGTCTGTAGAGCCAACAAAATCTGAGTTCAACTAGGCTTTTCTAAGTTTGACTCAAATTTGTACTCCGATTTTTCTATCAATGTGAGTCCAATTTCAAATAAATATTATTTGAGGGTTAAAGCTAGGCATGCACATAAATAAATCCAAGAGCTTCCTGAGAGATATCTTAGTTATATAAGTGTTGACTTGCAATTAAAATATGTAAGGAGAGTCTGTCTTGCTCCCCCTGATAATGTTAGCGTTGATAGTGTTATACAATAAACTTATATCTCCTTTCCTAATAGCAAGAAACAAGTAAGGGTCGAACTCACAAGGACAAAGAATCTGGAACTGTTAGTGATGATGCAGAACAGTATAAAAGAAAAGGACTCTAATGGGGGTTTTGTAGTGAGAATGGTGAAGATCGACCTGTAAAGCTTAAGAGGGAGATAAAATCAGAAAGACAAACGTGAATATCAAGTGTCTGACTTATGATTGATTGATCGTTGATACAAAAAATGAAAGTCATGTTATGAATCAGACTTAGCAAAATATACGCACTTATGCACTGCGATAGTGTAACAAGTCATAAACAATCGTTCTTACCCTTATACCATTAACTCCTTTAGCTAATGATACAAATTATATATGTCAATTATGCGCGACAGAAGCATTAAGGAAAAATATACGCATTGACGAGCAAATATATGGCGTTTAGTCTAGATACAAAAGCTAACCTCGAGTATGTTTACCTATAAACATGCACGACATATTTTTATTTGTTACTTGTCTAGTTGATATACACCTAAAACCTCACAACTACATTAGTAATAAGAAATCATGTAACAAACATTCATTGATTAAAATTATATGTAATAACACACAATCATACAGCTGAAGCTCAATAAAAATAGCATCAAAACATGTATTTTATTAAGAATTATAATCTCACAACATCAATAAAAAAGTCATCACGCATGAACTACACAAAGGAAATTAGCCATGCATAGTCATGGTAAAATACATAATACGATAGGTACGAATCCTTACAAATCCCACTAAGATGTACCTTCCTCTACGGTCATCCACTGGCGGCTGTGAGTTTGACACCCTAGAAAATTTCATGGTTGATGTTGCTGATAGGCACACGGCAAAAGTTTTGCAAGCTCTCAATTTGATACACAGAAAAGAGGTGTCAAAGACCTCCTTTTTAACCTTGAGTAGCCTCCATCTTAGGTAATGAGATCTTCACGAATTTGATGTAGATCTTATGATGATTATCTTCTAAAAACTTAATGATTCAAAATTGATTAAGATATAAATCAAAAACTTAAAAATCGGGAACTGAATTAGGAAGATTTTATCAACCGATTTTGTTCGCTCTGCTGGTACAAATCCGTCGAGAAATCGATTCAGACTCCTCTTAGTAAATTATAAATGATTGTTTCCTCTTCTATAAAAATTTGAACCACTAAAATAAGTTATTTGGTGTGAAAGCTATTGATCTTGAAAGATGCTAAGATTCTTCTACTATCCCATTTTTAGAAATATGATCACGGTGCTAGCAACTCAATTATCCTCGATCACTCGGCCTAGCATGCGACCACTTCTGAGTCAGCGTTCTCAGCTTTCTTTATCACACTAAGTGTCCTTCCTTTGCCACATCATGATGCGAATGGCTATAGTCCAGCATGTGGTTTTGCGCTCGGTCATAGAGTGACATTTGTGCGCTGATTTGATTCGGTCCTTATTTTGCTCTAAATACTCATCTTTCAGCTTATTTTCGTGTTAAGCTCCAAATTCGGACTGTAATATGAAAACTAGCCAAAACCATAAAAAATACTTTTGAACTGTCAAGAATTAGGCGAGTTAGGTTTATAATGGACTTACTAATTTGATCTTATTAAATACCCCACACATACGCTTATAAGGCTGTACCAAAATTTTCTAATAACAAAGCCTAAAATAAAATTAATCAAACTTAGGACAAGAAATTACCTTAAACCAAAAAACTTTAACACAAATCCTAAATCAGAAATCACCTTAAACTAAAGTCGTAACATCTTTTACACAAATCATAAACCAGAGCTAGAAAAAGTTAACACAAACTCTAAAATCATCATCAACGATGAGAAATTACCTTAAACAAGGCACTCAAACCATCCACGGCAAGAAATTACCTTAAAACAGAAACCTAAACAAACACTGTGAAACTTAAAAATTACAAATCATGACTGAAGAAAGAAAAAAGTACTTGAAGATGAAAATGAGGATGACAATGAAAAGAAGCGCGGTGACAGAAGGGAGAGCTGCGACTGCTGCAAATGGATCTTTACTTCTGTAGGTGATGGAGAACAATTAGTGGTGAGAAGAAGCACAGTCGGGAGCAAATTAATAGGTGCTGACTTAATTAGGAGGATGGTGACTTAATTAGAAGGGTTTTTAATGCCTTGCACAAAGTTTGGGACGTTTGAGAGCCGCCCAGCGCCTTAATGCCGTCTAGGCAGCCATATAGAGTGCCTTTTGGAACACTGGGTCTTATATATTGTGTTGTAAAAGTTTTATCTGATATTGATGAAAAAAATATAATATGATGAGTTGAAATGATACAAAATTTGTGTGACACAAACCTTCATTTAAATTTTATTGAATGAGATTAGGTCCGATCTTGACTCATCATATGCCCTCCGACAAAAATTTTACTATGGGGCCCATTCTGAAATTGTGAGAAAATTAAATTTCCTATTCTAAATATGGAACCAAATACTTATAAATAACATAACATACTTACTATCACTATGACCATAGTTATTAAAACCGGATCAAACCGGCTGGTTCGACCGATTAAATCAGGAGCCGGACCTAGTTCTGGTCCGGTTCACTACTCCTTACAGGATTGCAAGGTGAACCAGGTTAAACCGGCCAGTTCAATCTAAACTGGTCAAATCAGACCGTTTTATTACGAACTGATTTATTATTAATTTTAAAGTAATCTAATTAAAATTCATTAAAAACAAAATTATTTCGTAAATAATAAAAATTCAGAATTAAATTGGAATCAAACCTATGCACCGATCATTTCAAGACAAGTCTTTTAGCACTTGGCGACTTAGAATAATGTTGTTGATAACCATTCAACTTTAAATATAACATTTTAATCCTCAATTATACCGACGGTCGAACCGGAGGCGTGACCGATTTAGTCTTCGATCCAATTAATAACTATAATAAATAATTAATTAATTCATTAAACTAATTTAATATATGTAATTATTAAATTTTCTCAGGCCCAAATGGTCTCGGACGGCCATCCACATGGTTCAATTATAGAGCCGGACATGACTGGGATATGCCCAAATTATATTTACAGAAGCCTCCAGCTTCAAAGTAGCAGTTTGTATCAGGAGCGGGAGAGTGTTTAGAGTTGGAGGAGTGGAAGTGATGTGACTGGGTGTGAGAGATAGATTAATTAATATTCAGGGGCAGAGCTGGAGCACGCAGAAGCTGATGTCGGGCTGCGACGACCATAGGCGGATCCACTGGGGGGCAAAGGGGGCAGTCGCCCCCCGAATCTCACCTAAAATTCTTCTGACTAGGGTAAAAAAAAAATTTATATATATAAAATATAAATTTATATGTATAATTTCAACGAAATTTTTAGTTTTGCCCCCCCCAAATTCAACCCAAATGTTTGATTATGTAATTTTGCCCCCTCAAAAAAAAATTTCTGGCTCCGCCACTGGCGACGACATGATTAGTTAGTATCATTCCCTTAGTGTAGCTGCTAGGCTGTAGCTCCGCGGTGTAGCTGTTGTTCCAGCAGCAGTCATATCTCTTCATCTCACAGCCTTACCATCCATCATCTTCTGCCGGGAGTATATATTTTGAAGTGACTACTCTGCTGACCTGCAGTAGAAGTGGAAGCAGCAGAAGGTACTAGTAGACTGTAATTTATTGACATTGACAGTTTTGCCTCATCACGAAGAAGATTTTTCATTTATCTTTGTTTTTCCTTACAATTACCGATGCCAGTCACCTCAGCACTCTTTTGCACAGCTTTATTTCAATCGCATATCCCACATACACATTCACATGTTATAAATGGATTGCCTAGTTCCGCCCAAATTCCCTTATATATTCAAGAAAATAAATTCACACAGGATAAATTATAAATACATTATTTGTACTTTCACCTGATTTCAAATCAGATATTATACTTTGTAATTTTTCAATTCGAGTACTCTAAGATTAATTTTGAAACTAAAAAACACTATAATTCACCTTATTGAATGTGGATTCTCATTATCATGAAATAGACTATATGATTTATAGTGTTGGTGTACTAAATTCCACGAATTGTAGTGTTTTTTGTTTCAAAATTAGTCTTAGAGTACTTGAATTGAAAAATTACAAATTACGGTAGCTGATTTGAAATCAGGTGAAAGTACAGGTAATGTATTTGTAATTTACCCTATTATAAATTATCTAATTAAAATTTTGATTGAATTTGGAGGCAAAATTAAAAATTTAATTGAAATTAAACATATAAATTTATTATATAAATATATATATATATATATATATTTTATTTTACCTGGAAATAAATATTTTAGTTGAAATTTGATAGCAGCCGACCCCATTGCCACCCGAATTCGCCACTACCCATGAATACTTAACTACAGGAATCATCAAAGGAGACGGGCAAGGGAGCGCAGTGGATTGGTGGACATTTGGGATTCTTCAACAGCATGAAAGCGTAGACGAAATCGGGGTATCTTTGCAGGTTGCTGATGTCTGGCGTGTCTGATCAGCTCGATCTTGGGAGCTTTGAGGTTAATACGGATGTCAATCTTTGGATCGCCAGACATCTCATGAGCCTTCAGAGGCTCGAAGTTGGGCTTGGCTGGCAATGGAGCAGATGATGCAGGTGATAATTTCCATAGACGCTATAGCTTCACGACGACAGATCGAGGGACTAATGACAACGTGGAATGACTATTCATGTGAACTGTGATGAATTCATTAGGTCATTCGTTTGTAGAGTGGTTTGTGTCATGCCACAAACCGTTTTGTTTTGATGTGGATGTTGGTTTGTGACCTTCTAATACAATATCACGAATCGGTTCGCGAATTAAGCATATACGACGTTTCTAAGTTAAAAACGTCATATATACTTTATGCAGCGTTTTTAAATTAAAAGCATTGTATGATATGTACTTATAATCGTTGTTTCCAACGTTCAGAAAAATGACTGTTGTAATTAAAAAAATTATGTACCAGCATAAAAAATAACCGTTGTTGAAATAAAAAAAATTTAAAAAATAATTTTCTCCAACTATAAATAGTGACTAGTTCTCATATTTTACTTCATCCATTTCCATCATTCTCAATCTTCAATTTTTCAACATTTAAGTTTTTCAACCTCTTACAAAAAAGAATGATCATCCATTTAGAGAGTTCATGAATTCTCTATATTTTGGAAATTCACCACCTCTAGCAAATTCAAATTCACAAAATACTCCTACTCACAATCAATTTTCATTTACGTTTCGCACCCCTTAAGATACTCAATTCATGAATTCTTCCAATCATGCACCTTTTTCGTATCATTTTTTTCTTAACTCTTCTCAGTCGTTTAGTCCAGGTTATTATGATGTCTACGGACAAAATATCATATCCCGTCCTTTCATGGTTTCAAGTCATAGCAAACCAACGGAAGAAAATCCAGAACACGCATCAATGGCGGAAAATGAGGCTCCACACAACGTTACACAACAAGAAAAGAATAGTCGTCCTATTAAGTGAAGCGCTGAAGAAGAGGAGATGCTCATAGGTGCATGACTTACAATTTGTAATGACTCTGCAGTGGCAAATTCTTAGACTAGAGGTAGTTTTTGGACTCGTGTGGCAGGATACTTCAATACGTATCGGAAAATAAAAATTGAAAGAAAAGTAGTACTTAATGATGTCACAGGTAAATGAATTTAATAATTATTATAATCAAATTATGTCTGACCATCATAGTTGATAACCAAATAATAGAGGCAGCCCCATTGATTTGGAAAAATGCACATAAGAAAAAAGAATTTCCTTAGATGCGCATGTGAGAAATGGTGAAGGATAAACCAAAGTGAGCAGTTCAAGTTGGAGCACAAAATGCATCAAAGAAGACAAAGACAAGTGAGCCTAGAGCATATACCTCATCATCAAACCATGACATCGAGGAGAATACTTATGAAGGTAATGAGTCAGAAAGTTGTCCCATTGGTCAAAAAGCTGTTAAGCGAAAAACGAGATGGAAGGAAAAAAGAATGTGACTGAATCAGTGGCTGAAGAATTCAATCATCGATGGAAAAAAAATGGAAGAACTTCAGTTTAAAAAATTAGTTATTCTTAACGAGATTAAAAACAAAGCAAAAGAAAATACACTTCGTGCTGAATATGAGATTCGAATGAAGACATTAACACAATGAGTGACCAACAATTCATCATACACAATCATATGTGTTCCATTATCAAGGCTAGGCATGACATTCCTTAGTTTTATATACTTATTCGATGTCGGTTCGAAGTTATCTCTTTTAATGTAAACTAGCCATTGGATGTGGACCTTCTGTTTAATGAAACTAGTCATTGTAATAAGTGTGATTCTCATTCAATACAAACTAGCCGTTGAAACAATTGAAACTCCGATTCAATAAAAACTAGCCATTGTAATAAGTGTGATATTGATTCAATGAAATCTAGCCATTATAAACTATGTGTCCATAAAATGTACCAAAAGAAATGCTATCACATTATACTCTAGCTTTGCCTCTCTCCAAATCTCATAAATCAAAATGTCGCAAAACTCTGTTCATACAAACAACTTTGATTATGATCAATTCTTAATTGATCAGTGTACAGATGGCACTGACGAGCGGATAATGTTCCTTCTTATAGAAGAACAACAACGAAGAGAAGAAGCAATCGACATATATCGAGTTCCTCATAGATATATTGAAAGAGAACGTGAGGTTGGAGATGATCGTCTTCAAAGGGACTATTTCGCTAAACAACCAATGTACCCTCCTGATGTTTTCTGAAGAAGATTTCGTATGCGAAAAGAGTTATTTCTTCGCATTACGAGAGACATTTCAATAATAATGTTTATTTCAACACAGTCAACACAGAAGTAATGGTCATGGCAGTATGGGATTATCATCAATTCAGAAGTGTGCTGCTGCTATTCGTCAATTAGCCTATGGAGCTCCAGCAGATCACTATGATGAGTATCTCCAAATGGGTGAAACAACAGCGATTCAATATTTATTTAAATTTTGTCACTGTCTAATATAGGTGTTCGGAGAGAAATTTTTGAGAAGACCAAATAATAATGATTTTCAATGTCTACTCGAAATGCATTAGGATAAATATGGTTTCCTCGGAATGCTAGGCAGTTTGGACTACATGCATTGGCAATGGAGAAATTATCCGGTAGCATGAAAAGGACAATTCACTCGAGACGATCATGGGGCCCCACAATTATGCTTGAAGCAGTTGCTTTAAATGATTTGTGAATATGACATGCATTTTTTGGCGTCGCTGGATCAAACAATGACATAAATGTGCTCAATCAATCATAATTTTTCAATGATGCACTAGGAGGTGTAACTCCTACTGTTTTATTTATGGTAAATATGTCAACTTACAACAAAGATTATTATATTACTGATGACATATATCATGAGTGGAGCACATTTTGTTAAAAGTTTTTCTTATCCTGAGGATTTAAAGAGAAAGATATTCAAACAGAAACTTGAGTCGACAAGGAAAGATATTGAATGTGCTTTTGGAGTGCTGTAATCTCGTTGGGCTATTGTACGTGGTCCTGCACGATTTTGGTATAAAAATCATATAAGTTATATACTTTATGTATGCATGATTTTGCACAATATGATCATTGAAGATGAAGGGGATGCAGTTGTGAATTGGATAAATGAAGAAGGTGAGCCTCTAGTATATCCAACTCAAAGGTCTATTCCTCAATTTCACAATACATTCAGAGACAAGCTGAGCTTCGTGATAGAAATGTGTCACAAACTTTGAGCTGATTTCGTTGAACATAATTGGCAACAATTCAGAGACCTTGATTTGAATTAAGTTATATTTGTCATATTTTATCAATTAGTAAGTGTTATTTGTTTATTTTAAGCTTGAAATGTAGTAAATTTAATGTTATGTTTAATACATTATTAATATTGTTGTTGTTTGATGAAAATTTTCATTATTAATTTTTTTTCATATAAATGTAAAAAAAAGTAATATGAATTAATAATTATAAATAATCAAATATTTAATAAATTTGGAAAATATTTAATTAAAATAAAATGAAAATTAGAAAAAGGTATAATATGACATGTGAGTCCCATGCGCAGAGGTTTCAAAGGTTTGTTTCAATATGGATGTAAGTTAGTAAAAAATAAATTTATGACAAAACTGAGTTGACATGACACAAACATTTTTTTTGGTTTGTTTTGATGGGGATGTCCTTACGGATGAAGATGTAGAACCCCGACGGATCGGGAACAGATGATCGATTTGTCGGTGATGATTGAGATTTGTTCGATGGGAAACTGGAATTAGGGATTAAAAAATAAATATTTGATTTAATTATTGTATTATTAATTATTTAATTAATATTAAAATATAAAATGTATAAATTGAAATGAAGTCATTTTATTTTAACTGCAGATGTTAAGTTAGTTAAAGCGTCATTCTTTGACTAACGGAGTCAAGATGTAATTGCATTTTAATCCAAAATCTGAGATTTTGTACCTTACTGAAAATCATGGTAGCTAGGAACGCAATTGGGTAAGAGGTGATACTTTAAGATCTCTTTAGGAGTTTTTCCCTATTATGAATCACTAATCTGATTCCGATCCTTCCATGAAAGGGATTCGGGCAATTTTACTTCTTTTCTTTCCATGCCTTTTGCTCCAATACATTGCACTCAATAATAAAATTCTACAGAAAAAAATTACTCATGTGAGTAACATATTTGATTTTATTAACACTTTCTTATTGCTATTACTATATTCATCCTAAATCATTAATGATTCATGGATGCAATGAGTACCTAATAGCGCTTTTTCACCAAATCAACAAAGTTATATGGAAAATTAAAAATAATTTTTTCCGGATCAAATGCATTGGCCAAATGCCTTTCACATTACTTCAAATCAAAACTATTAAAATTTAGAAAAAAATAAAAAATGAAAAATGCCCAAGACAAGTAAAAAAATAAGGGATAAAACCCAAAAAGGGCCCTGAACTATCACCGCTTACCCAATTGTGGTCAGAACTACCACGATTTCCAAAAAGGGTGCAATGAAAAAAAATTGGATTGATTTTCTAAAATAAGATTTACCATCACATTCCTAACATAATATTATTATAAGACTTCGATTTGTGTGCGAAAATTACATCGTTTGGTTATCAAAATAAATTATATCATTTTGCGCACATAAAGAAAACGAAGTCTTTTGATAATCAAATCACATAATTTTTGCATACAAATCTAAGTCTTACAATAATATTAGGTTTGAAATGTAATGGTACAGTTTAATATAGAAAATCAGTCCAGTTTTTTTTTCATTGCACCCTTTTTGGAAATCATAGTAGTTTTGACTGCAATTGGGTAACCGGTGATAGTTCAGGGCCCCTTTTGGGTTTTTCCCCAAAACATAATTATGAACGACATTTAGTTTAATCATATACGACACATATTGATTTAACATGACTTTTATATAAAAAAGTCCCTTCTTATTTCGTATATGATGCCAAAGCTACAGTGTTATATAATTTTTCATTTAATTAATGAACAATATTTGTATGTAAACAGTGATATGATGGATGCCACTTTATGATTAACGACTTTCTTTTTAAAAATAAAAACCAACTACTAAAGCAAATACTTTAGATGATGTTTTTTTTAGATCAAAGCATCCGGTATAATTATATGACTAAATACATTTTCAAGTACAAAATGTAATTTGAATGTAAAAGCTTATTATAATTTTTTTTACTTAAAAGCGTCGTAATAAGAACCATCAGTAGTACAAGCGAGGCATAAAATAACATTTTTGTGTGTATTAGACGACATTCTAAAAGCGCCATCTAGTTAAGTATTTTATTATGTCAAAGGTCTTAAACGCTATCTATAGTGAAGACTATAGATGTAACTTATTAATGACGTTTAAATGGGAAAAAGTGTCATCTAATGTCTTGTATGATCGGGCAAAAATATAACTAATTTATGACTCCATTTTTGGCTATTTGAGTTCGTTCCTGAACCATTTAACACTATTTTAAGTGTTTCAGCCTCATTTCGCATAAAATATACAAAAAGGGGTACAAAAGCAAAAGGGGTTGAAATTGCACAACGTCAACATCTACTCGGTTGAGTAGAAATTCAACTCAACCGAGTAGGCATTGTATAGGCTAAAGGTAGGAAAAATCTGTGCTCCACATGGTCTGAGTAAGATGAAGAAAGATATTCACTCGATCCAAGTACAAAAATAAGGTAAAATTGAAAGTTTTAGAGCGAGATAGAGCCGTTGCCCTAAATCGCCAGACCCTTTGCCCTAAATCGCCAGACCCGTTGCCCCGGCTACTGGCGGCCGCCTGGCCCTGATCTTCCGACAGCTTTCCACTAAGGCTGAGGAGCTCGGGGCGACAGCACCATGGCCGGTATAAGGGGCCCAACATGGGCGCAGATTGTGGCTGCCAATAGACAGCCAAACGCCGGCCTTCAGCTCGCTAACAAGCTGCAGCTCAGAGCGTCCCGGAGCTTCGAAATGGATGCCAAAATATGGAATCGAGCGGTGAAGGAGTGGGAACACACGCTGGTATGTAGAATTCTATACTTAAAACCTGGCATAGCCCGCATGCAGGGTTTGCCAAACAGAAGTGGGGAGATGCCGAGTTCGTGCAGATCTCGGCCCTCCCTGATGGTGTCTTTCTCCTGAAGTTCCAAAATCATGAAGACATGCTATCGGTGTGGACCGTAGGCCCATGGTTGTTCGACAACCGCCCGATGTTGATGAAGGAATGGACACCTTACACTGATACCCTGGCTACCTTTGCGGAAGAGATTGCGGTGTGGGTAAGACTGCCGAACTTAGACCCCATCTTCTGGAGCGCTGAAGCACTGAGCTGGATAGAAAGTACAATTGGGCAGACGGTCTATACTGATGCTAACACCAAGGACAGAGCTCCACTTTGGGATACCTTGGCATGAACCTTGGGTAATTATGGGCGATTTTAATTCCATAGCCCACTCATATGAGAAACTTAACGGCCAAAGAGTTTTAAACAAAGACACAACTGAGTTGGAAATTTTTTTTGAGGACATTGACTGCTTTGATCATCCATATTCTGGTCCTAACACCACTTGGTCTTGTGCAGAGTAACCCCATTTTTTGTTAACTAGACAGAGTTATAGCCAACTCTGCATGGCCAAATTCTTTCCCCTCTTCCTGGGTGGAGTTCCTCCCTTTTGAGATTTCTGATCATACCCCAAGTATCATCTACCTATCTCAAAACAGTCCCCATCACAGGAAAAATTTTAAAATGGCTAACTTTTGGTTTGACATGCCTGACATCCAATCTTTCTTAAGGAAAAATTGGTGCTCTTTTTGAATTACTGATTTCTCATCTCTATTAAGCAAATTCAAAATTTTAAAAAGGGGAATAAAAAGAGAATTTCTGCCCATAACTAGTGACATGTCTGGTAGGCTTAAAACATGTTGGGAAGAACTGATAAAATGCCAAACTAGAATGCATATAACAACAAGTGATAGGGAAATTATGAATGAAGAACAGAAACTAAGAAAGGAATACTTAAAGCTATTGAATTATGAAAAGATGTTTCTGCAACAAAAAGCTAAAATAAAATGGGCTACAGAAGGGGATCTCAACTCTACTTATTTTCATGCATGCATCAAAAGAAACAGAGCTGGGGCAAACATCCCCAAAATAAAACTAAATGATGGATTTGTTTTTGAAGACCCCAATGTGATAAAGAATAACCTCATAAAATACTTTCAGGAGTTGTTTGGGGGAGAAGTAACCTCTCCTAGAAATCTGGATCAGGTTGGTGGCCATAGGTTGACCCCTGAGCAGATTGTCTCCCTTGCCACTGACATTTCTGCTGAAGAGGTGGAGGAAGTGGTATTCAAAATGAAAAAAGGGACAGCCCCTGACCCAGATGTGATTACAGTGGATTTTTTCCAGAAAAACTGGAACATTATAGGGAATGATGTGATAAATGCCATAACAAATTTTTCTGAAAACCCAAAAATCCCCATGGAACTAAATGCCACAGTCCTAGCCTTAATCCCAAAAAAAACCAGGCACTATAGCTGCATCTGAGTTTAGGCCAATTGCTTGTTGTAATGTCCTTTACAAAATATGCTCTGGTGTATACACTAACAGACTAAAAAGGGTGTTAACTGATCTGATTGACCAAACTCAGGCAGCTTTTGTTGAGAAAAGAAGCATAGCTCATAATATTTTGATAGCCCAAAATCTCCTTCATGCTTATGGGGAGGAAGAACATTACACCAGATCCACAATGAAAATAGATTTGAGAAAAGCCTATGACTCACTATCTTGGGATTTCCTCAACAAATGGCTAAATACTTTAGGTTTTCCCCTTAGATTTCAAAAATGTGTCATGACACTAGTAACTACAGCTAGATTTTCCTTAAAAATTAATGGAGAACTAAATGGTTTCTTTGCAAGTAAAAAAGGCCTGAGACAGGGTGATCCCATCTCACCTTACGTATTTGTTCTTGCCATGGAGTATCTCAATAGAATGTTGAAAAACCTAGGCAATTCCCCCACTTTGAAATATCACCTTAAATGTGGGAAATTAAAATTGACCCACCTTTGCTATGTTGATGACTTGATGATATTTTGTAAAGGTGATTCTAAATCTATAGAGGGTATTATAAATGTGCTAGGAAGATTCACTGAACTTACTGGGTTGTATCCTAATGTAGACAAATCCCAATTCTTTATTGTTGGGGAGCCACCTCCTGTTAAAAATCTACTCTTGACCACAACAAGGTTTGTGGAAGGATCCTTACCAATCAGATACCTGGGTATTCCCCTGTCTTCAAAAAAATTAAATATCTCTGATTTTAAGGTAGTGTATGAATCTGTCTTGAGCAGAATTAGATGCTGGACTGCCAAACTTCTCTCGTATGCAGGGAGATTGATACTCATTAAATCAGTATTGACAACTCTAAACAATTATTGGGCTAGGCTGTTTATCTTCCCCAAAGCTGTTGTCAAACAAATAGAAACTAGTTGTAGATCTTTTTTGTGGGTAGGTAAAGAGTATCACATAGAGCACCAGTTATTTGGAATGAATGCTGTAAGAGCAAAAAAGCTGGAGGCTTGGGGATCAGGCAATTCATCCCCAACAACACAGCAGCCCCTTGGCCCATGCATGGGATATCCTGCTGAATAAGGAATCCCTATGGGTCAAATGGCTTCACTGCTACTTCATAAAGGGGCAGAATGTGCTAGACATGCAGGTCAGAAGCCACTTCCCATGGGTAACAAGTAAGATTCTTAAGTGTTTACAACAGACAAAGGTATGATCTCTATGACTAATGGGAGTGCAGTTTGGCTGCCTCCTGATAAGGCTTTTTCCTCTACCTCAGCCTACTCTTTCCTCACCAATGAATATACAATGTGTAGGTCGCCCTATTTTGCTATTTGCTTCAATAAATTTGCTGAACCAAAATGGAGATTTATTACATGGTTGGCATGTTTAGATAGGCTAACTACTAACAAAGGATGAGTAAATTTGGGGTCCAAGTTGACCAAAGATGTGTGTTGTGTAAACAGGATAATGAAACAAGCCATCACCTGCTTTTTGGTTGTTCCTTTTCTATTGAGATACCAAATGATATTCTTTATAGAGTAGGTCTCCAAATCTCAGGTGGTGTGCAAAACGAGACCCTGACTACACTGAATGTTGCTTTTGCAGGTAACAATACTAGAAGCCTAGTGGGGAAGGCAGCCACAAGCATGGTTACATACTTGATCTGGAGAGAAAGAAACAACATAGTCTTCAGAGGAGAGGAGAAGACAGCCCATGCCATATGCAGAGAATGCCGATTCAGAAGCTCTCTTATGCTGGCCAAGGTCCAAAAGCTGAAGCTCGCAAATAAAAATGTGCTTTGGGCATAACAAGTTGGGATCCAACCAGAGTATTGTAGAAGAAACCAGGCTACCCATGCAGTGTAAAAGGGAGATTGAAGAAGGGGAGCTCAGTATCACAAAATAGAGTGAAACTGGAGAGGGGGATCAAACTGCCCATTAGTGGGGGATAACCCCAGGTTTTGGAGAACGAACATATAGGAAATCATGGGAGGGGGGCACAAAGGAAGACCATAACAGGGCTGCAAGGGTTGAGGGGACAACCTGGGGTTGAGTGGCTGTAGTCAGCTCTCCCTCAATAGATATATAAAAGCTCATTCTACACAAAGATAGATAAGGTACAACTCCTCTCTCAATTCTTCACAGTGTAGAGAACTCTTTTCTCTACATGTTTTATAGTTTTTGTAGCTTAGAGTATTTTTTATGTACTATTTTTTTTGCAACTCATGGCTAATGTGAGACCAAAAGTGAGTAGTGAACTGAGGTTCTAGGGCTCACAAACACTAGCTTTCATGTAAGGATGCTCGATTCAAGTAAGTATACATTTATATCTTCTTATTATGTTTCTTATCTTTATCGTATTATGCCTCTTGTTTAGCTTATATGAGTGATAAGAGTGAATTCATTGGCAGAACCATAATTGAGCTGTCCTGAGAAAATAAATTTATAAGTCTAACTCACTAGCTAGTAGCAAGTACATGGTCGATAAACAGGGAAAAGTTCACAAACACAGTTAAAAAAGAGAAGACACAATACTTTGGGGATTTTTAGAGTTGAGCTGGTAGCATAAGCTCTTCAACTTGCACACGAGGCAAAGAATCAATAGATAAAATATGTAGCTCGGGTGATTTGACTTGTGAATGTGTTAATCATCAATTCTAATAATTAAATCCTTATAATGAATTAAACTTAGAAAAATATAAATCACATATCAACCATGGATGTGACTGGGTGTAAACAATCTTTTCTACTCTACATTCATCATACCCTTTAGCAAATGATATGAATCATATATGTCTGACATGCATTAATTAGATTGTCAGTCTAGCAAAAGACATACTAAGTTGAGCTACTCTTGTAGGGAGTTTAATTAGGTTATTTAGCTCACGCAAACCCAGAGTATGTTAACCTAAAAACTGATACGAGCATCAGTTTATTTGCTAGTTGACTAATCAATATTGGCCTAAGCCTTCATAACTAAATCAATGATAAAAATTATATAGCAAAGCATTCATTCATTAAAGTAAATATGCAACAAAGTAATCATTCAGTTTAAAGCACAATAAACATAGCATCAAAATAAGAATTTATTAAGTACCAATTCTCAGAATATTAATTCACAAGTAATCGCACCTGAACTACACAAGGGAAAGCCAATAAGGGCTATAAAGCTCTACATTATTAGTTTAATAAAAGAAATCTTACAATCTATCTCCAGTGCTCCCTTGAATTTCACACTGGCTAAAGCTCTTGAAATCTTGATACACACTCATATGTTCATTGACACGCTATACCGAATAGTGAGGCCGAGACGTCCTTATGTAACCCCGAATCTAGCTTACAAATTAAGCTAAGTGATCTGTATAAATATAATGTATATCTTCAGGGAAATCAGATATTATTCGGATTTAGACGGCTGATAGAATATAGACTCAAATTTGGAGTTGATATAAGAAACTGTCTGCCAACTGACTTTATTTGGATTTTGGGTTGTAATCCGCTAAGAATTTGGTTTAAATTCATCTTAAGAAATTATAGATAATGTTCCAATGTTTATAGAGCCCCATGAATCATACAAATCAGACATCCGGCATGAGAGTTACGCGCCTGTTAAATTAGAAAGTCGACTGTATTTGGACGTGGGAACACTACCTCTCGCGCGCACGTGTCACTTAATGCACCACACTCTCGGCTCTTATGCATGGCAAGGTGATGACTTCATCTTATATTCCTTCTGAATTGTGATAAGTGCCTAGCCTTTTTCACGTAAGTCGTGCGTGATTGGTGTCATAGCGTGCGACTTGCTTGCTTTTGGCGGAAACCGTCTTTATCTGACTCTTCTAATCTTATATGATTTTTGTTCTAATACTGCCTTATTTAGCACATTTTTATGTTAAGACTGAAAATAAGCCGGAAACATATTGAAATATTGAAAACAACTAAAGAACGGTCAAGAATTAAGTGAAGTTAGTATAAATTATACTAGATAATTTGTCTCATCAAATACCCCACACTAACTCTTTGACCTCGAGCAAGCAATAAAACTTAAGACATCACAACAAAATATATACCCCATGTAGTACAGTTTTAATGTATCTATCAAAGTTGCAACACATCTCACATATAAAAATCTAACAAACAATCATGATAAAGGTAAAATCATTGGAAATAAACCTTATTTAGCTTTTTTACGCAGCTTCCTTCACATGTATAAGCTCTTTTTAAGAATAACGGAGAATCGTAATGTCAAAATATGAACAAGGAATGAGCATGCCTTACGTGTTATGCATAAAACATAGTATGTACACTTCACCAAACTGGGAATAAGTGGATTCTCAAATTATGGTTTCGCTCCACGTCAGCGGGATATCTACTGATGACTTATGACACAAGCTCATATAATACTTTATTTTGAAAATATGAGCTTCACCCACGCCTTTACTTTTTCTTCTTCTTTTTCAAAGTTTCTTTGAAATTTTTTCACTCTCTCTGATTTTTATTGACCACTGGGCCGAGAGATTTATTTAGCCATGCATTCAATATAAACTAGGCCAATCATATCCTACAATTCTGAAAAAATATTTTTAAAGGCAATAACTCATATGTAATTCTCAAACTAAGTCACACGAAGACAAAATTGTTAAAGATTACCTCAATCCAAGCATCAACATGATCTCACAAGACTTTTCAAAGCTCTCCAAAGTTTCAAACTAAGTCACATGACTAAACCACAAAAATTCATCTGAATATTCATGAATTCAAATCACTTGAATGAAATAGTAGATATCTAGCAAAGTTTTGATTTTATATATTTTTTTTTAGATTATTAGATATGGATGATGATGTGAGATTTTAACTCAAAGAAAAAAAATTATAAAAATAATAAAAAGACTCAAGACTCTACGAATACTAAAATTTGACTCTATTAAAAAATAAGTTTTGATTTCTCTACTCACTCTAAAAATCAATTGGGTCCTCACAGTTCATAAGCACATATCATAGTGAAGGGAAATAAACAAGGAAAGAAAAAACCTAAAAATCAGTCTGGCTAAATAGGTCTCCTAACATGCGTGCTAACTGACCAGACCGCGGGTGGTGCCTTTTTTCTTGCATGCGACTTCTTTAAATTTCTCCCGCAAGCTCCATTAACTGAGGCGCACGTGCGAAAAGTTAAAACTAACATGCGGATGGCCTTTCAAAACTCATAGAGTTGACGTATTTCCTATAAAAATCCTACACTACGAGTTTGTCATAGTGTTAAGAACTACGATAAATATCAGGTTAGCTGTTGATCATGATAAAGTTTAAAATAAAATAAAAATTAGAATAGTCCAATCCAACACAAGTTAAACATCAAGTCAAGTGTGAAGTGAAATGTATGATAATGTTGGCGACGAATGATAAGCAATATCAAAGCGTAGTCTCCTAATCCTTTGCCGGTGGGTCAAGTAGCACCAATCCACTGCCATGTAGCACTCGCCTTAGCAACTCCTGGGTGCTCCTCTATTAAAGTTTGCATCAGGGACACCACCTCTCCTAGTTAGTTGTCGTGCCTTGCCAGTTGATTCCACATGTGAATCTGCACCAAATCAACTACCTCCACCTCTCGTAAATCTCCTTATGGTAAGGTAGGAGGTCAAACTCTTTCGGCTGAGGTTGATGATGTAGTAGATTGAGCTTTGTATCTCCCTGAATGGTTATGTTCCTCCAGAGATCCCTCAGGCTCGTCCTCAGCTGCTAGCATCCATGTCAGCCGACATGCTCTTAAAACACTCATATCTCTCATCCTTTTGAATAGAGCCTGATCTAAATAAGCTAGAGGAAGTGTCTCTAGATCTTCCTGGAGTGGCATAGGCAGTGCTCTAAGACTCCAGAGAATGTAGTAACTGCACTTCTGCACACTATGGGTCCGGGTTGACCCTGAATGGTCTCAAAATGCATGCACATGTAGTTTGCAAAGTCTCGTACTCTACCTTGGCCGCATCATAAAAGTTTAAGCAGTTCTAGATACTAGATCTAATCTCTCTCTTTGTCTGAGGCTAGAATTTTTCTTCTCGTCACCTGCTGGGTGTAGAAAAGGGAAAAGTCCTTTAAATAAGTGGTTGGAGTTTCACTGGATTTAAACATGAATGTCGGATCAATGCTAATCTCTCTATAGAACCCATTCAAATCGCCAATAGGCAAATTCCCAATCCTTGTTTCATCTCATGATGGCCCTTGAAACATCTCCCTTATATGATCCAGGGAGAGTGTGGCAGTCATACCTCCCACTAGAGCTTCAGGTGTGAGGTTTGTGCTCCAATCATACAGTCGCATCTGGCTAGAAACTCCACGTAGATAGATTATCTATGTGAGGGATGAAGTCGAACATGTGAGACCATCCCATGGCATGTACAAGCTTTTGAACATGTTCTAGAAGTGTTCAATCTATGAAGAATTGCCTTTTCCACGTAGAGGCTCGACATCTGAAGTCTTGCCGACAACTTTTCTATGTATTAGTCTGCAATTACCTCTCTTGTTAAGACTAGGAATGTTGAGCTTTTTTCTCTTAAACCATGTGCTTGGTTTTTCTCCTCGTGCACGGTGCCTGTGCGCAATGACTGTAGTCTAAGGCTTCACAATGCGGCTACTATCGACTGCGTCTTAGGCTTGAGCTACTTTCTTCAAGTGTACTAGCAGCGGTGACGACGAGTAGTGCGGTGGTTTTGGAGGGCTTGATGACTTGTATTTGGTAGGTATCCTCTATCGTGCACTCATTCTCAATTTTGTCTTTTGCTTGTCAAAAATTGAGTTCAATGCATGACTGACCTTTTAAACATGGATCTTCCTGCGCATGCATGAGAATCTTCATCTTCAACATGGGTTTTAATCTCTAGTCTACGTGCTGACCTGAATGGTCGAGTGCGCGGTACCTCTATGCACGCCCTCGACTTAGTACACTGTGTCACAGATTAATTGCACAACCCCACACTTTAATTTGACAGTGTTAATGGGTTAGATCACACAAAGAAATCGTAGAAAACTAAATAAGAAAAGTAAAAAATAAAAAATAAAGATGAGTGCGTAAACTAAATATTAAGTTGTCTTTTGAGAAGCGCCCTTGTTTAACATCCTAGGCTCAGTGAACTCAGGGGTCACTCTCCTTCATTTTCCTCTGTTATTGTGACTACATGATTTGAAGTGTTTATATGGGTCACCTTCAGGGTTCACCTTGTAATAGTTGTCAGATTTTTCCTTACGGTATTTCTTGAACTTCTGAAGTTTGTCCTTCTTTCCTTTTTGACTAAGTGGGTATTGGATAACACTTGTAAGGTGTCGCAGTCCTCAATTGTTGGGTGGTTCTTTAGATTTGGCATTATGCCCTCCATGCCGGCTAGTGTCGGCCTTGATTTCACTTTTATGGTGCCTTGGCTACTGGATAAATTTTGCCTACATATATGAGTAAAATATGTCAAATTTATAAGGTCCATATACAACATATTTATTGTTACCTGACATAATCATTAATAGGTTAGGTGCTCATGTACAGAGTACTCTGTCGTATGTGCAGAGTAAAGATGCTCATGTACTTCACTTTATCACAAAATTCCATTGTAATAGCTCCTCCCACTACATCAATATTGATTCTCTTTGTAGCCATGAAAGGGAGACTAGGAATGATGGGCTAAAGTTTTAGGGATCGGTCTTCTGCCATATTTAGTGCATAGAAAACTGCAGCAAAAGACAAATTCCCTACTGTAAAAAGCATATTCTCTCAGAAAACCCACTGGGTGAACATCTAAGCGACCAACTAATGATATGACCATTTTGGTGTGCTATAAGGATACTAGGTTTTGGCCTGCATAGATATTATTAGGCATTACGTTTAATACAACTCATAAATCTAGCATGCAAACATTTAATGGTTTACTACCTATGATGCATTGCATGGTAAACATACCTAGATCTTGACATTTAGGTGGGTCCAGATCTGCTTTCTTAATTTTCTCGACTTGAGATGAAAAGTGAGACACAGGGTTAGTTTATATTTTAGATAAATTTATGTTAATGGTAATCTATATTGTGATTGCTAAATCAGAATGGGAGACTGAAACTAAGCCGTACGCCATGCTATTTTTCTTCAATGCGCGAGTTATTTTCTAGGTCAAAAATTTCTTCTTTCGCGTGCTTGGTGAAGTACCAATCCGCACGTGGGATATTACACAATAGTGAGTTTATCAGTCAGCTTTGAACTTCCCTTTACTGCCCTGTTGATTTTATGGTCATTTTTCTCACTTACTGCATGCACAATGCTGATATTCAGGTGAGGGTTTTTTCTTATCTAAGATGGAAGTTGGCCTTGTAGGGTCCTGATCTCACTCACATCATTCGCTAGACAAGAAATTTGTCTCTCCATGTTGGCAAGGGTGAGATAGAATTTCTTATCAAGTTCTTTAATGTATTCTTTGAATTTGTCCACTCGTGACTCCATCCCATTACTGTTAGCTTCTCTTTGGTATTGAGGCAAAAGTTCCTTTTTTCAATATTGCTGCATGTAGTTTTTTCTTCAGAAGCTTTGGTTAGAATATGCATGGGTAGTAGTCAACGTTATTCTGCTATTACCTTGGACGAAATCCTCCCAATGCCATTAGATCTTTAGTTTGGCCTCCAGGTTCTTGCCATGTAGGACATGTGTAGTGATATGTTTAATTGACATGCATACCACATATTGAGTAATTGAAGTGTTCTTCATGTTCTAGAGTATCTCATGTAGCAAGGCTTTCAACTTGGTGAATCTTAGGACGAGGCTGCTATTTATGGTGTCGGTGTTGATTTAACAGAGGTCGCCACTTAGTATAGGAATCCATGATTTTAGCACTTGGTAATAAGTCTTTGGAAGCATTGAAGTACTTATATGTTGTCTCATTAGGCTGCCCCATTATGCTTTGGCTCCAGGAACGTATTTTATAAGAAATATTTATTACATCTGGCTCCATGTGATGATGGTACCTGTAGGCAAGTACAAGAGCCACTCCTAAGAATGATCAGTAAGGGAGATTGGGAAAGCAAGTAACCTAAATCTATCTAGGTCTGCTCGTGTTAGTTTCATGATTTTGCATATTATATTAACTCTCTTAGGTGCTGTTAGGCGTCTTCTTCTATTGTTCTTCTGAATTTTGAGAGTTGGTGTATAACGCCATCCTAATTTCTATGTCGGTTTCATTATCATTGATGGCTTGTATACATAAGGGGTTAATATGTGAAAGTGGGTGTAGTAAGCTCTGATAGGGCAATAATTTACCCTATTTTAGGTGCCTATACTTAGTATATTTGAGTCGTTTCCGAGTGAATATGGGTGATTTATAGATGATTTTGTCTCTTTCAAGTTAATTATGAAGAATACTGGCTTTGGAAGAAGAAAATGATGAAAACAATGCAAATTGGACTAAATTCGGACAGAAAGCCAAGTTCAGGGGTCAAGCTGTCAAATGAAGGAACTACAGGGGCCAATTTGCAAATATGAAGAACACGGACTCGATCCAGATCAAGCTGAACAACAAATAGCACGATCCAGATCGTGTCTTATGTCTGCGCTTGATCCAGATCGTGCTAAGAGATGGAACCAGATCGTGCTGAATGTCGGTGCACGATTCAGATCGTGCAACCTATTTTTGGAAACTCGATCCGGATCGTGCTGAATGTCGGTGCACGATCTAGATTGTGCAACTTATTTTGGAAACTCGATCCAGATCGTGCCGACACGTGGCGAGCCCGGGAAAGGCAGTTTCTAATTCTTCTTGAGTATCCTTTTGGCAATAGAATTTCTACGGAGAAGCTGACAGATCACCTATAAATATGAGTCTAGGTCTCATTCTTTAGAGTATCAGACAGACACAGAAGCCTGAGGAGTCTTCCGTTCAGAATTGGAGCATCGCGAGACTAAGCCTTCTTCTACCTTTCTAGTTTTACTTTTATTATTATTGTGATTGTATTACTATGATGCGTAGTGAGTAATCTTCCTATTCTAATATCCTACGGATCCTAGATTGTTGTAAACTCATATTCATGTTTATCAATTAAATATTTTCATTCATTATTGTTCATGCCTCTTTGAATTACATATATGCATGTCATGTGTATGGTTGGTTGTCTTATTGATCTTACACTCCTTGTCTTAGGAATTGCCATGCGTAGTAATTCAGAGTTAAATTATGCATGCTAGAAGAATCAAATTT
>NQLW01000040.1:4774677-4795657 GCA_002312845.1 Kalanchoe fedtschenkoi | reverse complement strand
TCCAGTTAAAGCACAATAAAAATACCATCAAAATAAGAATTTATTAAGTACTAATCGCTCACAACATTAATTCATAAGTTATCGTACGTTAACCATATAGGGAATTAGCCACTAGGAGCCATAGAGCTACACTTAATCAATTTAGTAAATAAAACCTTACAAACTAACTCTAGACATTCTAATTCAAGTTCCATTGTTGTTTCCACTACTCCCTTTAATTACACACTGTGTGCAGCTCTTGAAAGCTTGATACTCACTGACGCGGTACACCAACTAGTGAGACCGAGACCTCCTTATATAATCCGGGTCTAGCTTCAAACTTAATCTAAGTGATTTGTATATAATGTATACATCAAGGGAATCTGTTAATAATCAGATTTAGACGGCTGATAGAAGATAGACTCAAATTTGAAGTTGATGTAAGAAACTGTCTGCCTACAGACTTTATTTATTTTGATTTCTTGTTGTAATACGCTAAGAATTGGGCTTAAGTACCTCTTAATAAACTATATATGATGTTCCATTATTTTTATATCCGCTTGAATCAGGCAAATAAGACATATAGCATGAAAGTTATGCCCCTCACAAATTTCTGTCTTTAGATTTGGAAGCACTGCTTCTCGCACGCATGTTTCACTTAATACACCATGCACTCGCCTCTTGCGTGGCCATCTTGCCAATGATTTTAGGGTCTTTACAAATAGTTCCACTTACAAGCTCGAGGAAGATTTTTTCAGATTAATTCTATCATTGATAGTAGCATGAAACACCTTTGAATTCCTATCACCATCTTAAGCCAATGAAAATTGGCTTTGTTTTCTAGCATCATATACTTTATACCTCGCCAAAATTGAAATTTTTATTTATACTTTTGAAGATTATTAAAGATCTTCCTTCAATTCTTGTATCATCCATGTAATGAATAATCAGAGTAAAATCATCTAACTACTGATCAACATTTTAAAAGGTCTCCTTACCCCATGTCTTATACTAACACTAATTAACAAACTGGGTGAATTTACCATCATCACACCACATCCTCATGAATTTAAAAGCGTAACTTCCCAGTGGCCTATTTTAGAGCTCGTCTCTTCCTGGGTAGAGCCAAAATACTGTACTTTGATGACATGGTGACCAAAATTTCAAACCAAGTTCCAGGATGGATGGGTAAGATCATTTCCTTTGGAGGTTGTATAAATCAATCTTTTCATCCATTAGCATCAACACTCTATTAGCAATGCTAATGCCGAATACTACTGTAAAAAGGATTACCTCTGTTCTTAAATATTTCTAGTGAGATTTCGAAAGCTTTGGAAGATATTATTGAGTGAATTAGAGATAAGTTTGTAAGCCTAGTGATGAAGGCATGGTGGGCGTTAAATCTATTTTCCATGTTATGTAGTCTTTGCAAGCTAAAATGGCCTTGAGGGATTGGTCTAATGATTCATTATGTCTAGATTTATGATATCTAAATATTGGCATCCAGTTGAGATTTTGGCTTCTAGAGCAGCTGGAACGATGATATGGACTACCATTCGACCAACCATTCTTAATATTTGCCAGCATGTCACTTGGAGATTTGGAAAATGCAAGGTTATCATATCCCATGCGTTTTCCATTGCTCGGGTGCCTTCATCAGTTGGGGGCCTTCTGGTTAAGGATTGCCTTTATCCTCACCCGCATGACATCCCAGTGGGGATCTTGAATCAGCTTCGTCGTGTAGTTCTGTACATGGACCAGCCAGATCAGACTTTTTGGACAAAATCAATAACTCACCAATTCCATCCTCTGCTTACTCAGATTTCATTGATTCTTTAACCATGTCTTAAGATTGGAGTTGGATTTGGAGTCCTTGACTATCGGAAAAGATAAACACTTTTATTTGGAGACTTTATAATCATGCAATTTTAGTCGACAGTAGAGTTTAAATGAAAGGCATTTGTTTGGCTTCGAAGTGTTGGTGTTGTGTAGCACCAAAAACTGAATCCTTAAGTCACTTGTTTGTTAGAGAAGAGATGGAACCTTCAATTTGGGACAAGTTTGGAAGAATTCTGGACAATTCGAGGGTGCCTTCATTATTTCAACTCCGTTGGGCTCTGATTGGTACTCAAAAGCTTAAATCACAGCTCGACTTCACTAAACGAATCACAATGGCTTATGGTTTTTGGGAGATCTGATGTGCTCTTAATAGATACATTCATTATGGGGATCATAGGTTTCTGATGGTTTTTACGACACCGTTTTGAATTTAACCTAGTACCACGCTTTCCATTTTGAAACGTGGTAATAGATTCTAAGTCAATTGCATATGCACTAATTACCACACTTTATTTTATTAATTACGACGCTCATAATAATAAGCGAAGTAAAATATTAAAGCGTGTTAATTAGAAGCGTGATAATAGCATAGTTATCAGAACCGGACCGGACCGGGAACCGGACCTGGTACCGGTCCGATTCGAAATTAATACCGGGGTGCACACTGAACCGGATAAACCGGCCAGTTTTTTACAAAATCGGTGAACCGGACCGGTTGAACCGGTTTAGTGTAATTGATGGTTTAATTAAGGTTTAATTGCATATCATTAATAGCCAAAAATTTATTTTATTAAAATGTTTGAGCTGAGATTCGAACCCAGCCCTTTGGGCTTCCATGCGAAAGCTCTAACCACTAGACCGTCAAGATATTTTATGATTTATAAGATAACTAGTAGATTAAATGTGATATTTAATAATATTTACATTTAAATGAACCACCGGTCGAACCGGTTTGAGCCGCCGGTTCAACCGAAAAACCGGGAACCGGAGCCCTGACCGGTTCGGCCTCCGGTCCGGTTCTGATAACTATGGATAATAGTCAAAATCTATAATAATGTAAGAGCTCTTCATAACTATAGAGAAGATTATAAGACGAGTAAAATGATTCCAATGTGTAAGTTGTCTCTTGTTGAAGACCATTAACTCAAACGTGCGTGAGAACATGAGCATTTATGAAATTAATGATTGCTAGCCTGAAAACTTTGTTTCAAGAGCAGGCCCAAACTGGGAGGCTTAACAAAATTAAATCACTCACAATGACTCTGCGCACGAGTCGGGTCCTCATATAGTCAAATTAACTGGGTTTGCTAAGAACCTAGGAAAATTGGTCTGTTCAGTTCCTAATGATCTAGTTACGTATAAAAATATTGTTATTGCATCATTTTATCTAATTGCCATGTGATGGTGTATTAGTGAATTTATCATTTTTTTTGTTTTGATTATTGGTACTTGAATAGAAAAAAAATATTTTGTTATGAGGTGATAGCTCAATTCTTTTTTTTTTTGGTATATGTAATCTATTAACTTAAGTTGAAGGGAAAATACCCTAATGTAGAGTGAATGTGAATCATGTTGCATGAAGAATTAACCACAAAACCAATGGGGTAGTTAAAATGATACATAAGGTGAGAACTGGGGGGTCCTATGTATATCTCAGCAGCATGTCATATGAATATATTCATTAACCAGATGGAGCTCACATCACACCACCATATATATGCATGCCCATACCTTGATATTCAAGAAAGTTACACAAAAGTTTTGTGTCAAAAAGGACTCCCCATCAATCCATCATGTAGCATACAATCAGAGACAAGTTGTATATGTTATGTAACTAGATTAGTAGAGTGGGCCCCAAGAAAGAAAGAGAGAGAGAGAGGACAGTAAAACAATGAATACTACACATAGCTGAAGCTGAGGTAGCATATGCAGCAGGGTCTTTGAATTTCATTTATTTTCACCAGAATGGCACCATGAAAGTCACTAGTAGCTACTGGCTGATAGTAAAGTACAAAGAAGAATATTTTTGCAGTCAGGGGAAGGGATTATGATGGAGCCTGAAGCTAAAGGCAGCACAGTGAAAAATACACACAACACCAACCTATATGGAGTATTATCCATCAATACTCAGAGAGCCCAAGCCTGCTTACCACCAATCCACACAGCTCTGTCTCTACACGTATCTTTATGTACTATGAGGAGAATCAAGCATGCATTTCATCACTCCCGACCCTCCTCAATATCTCTTTTACCTTGTATTCATATTTCATCATATACATGCATCGCCTTTATATAAACCCAGCCCCAGCCCCCCTCTTATTTTCATTCATTCATTCACTCTCGCCCATATATATTCTTCAATCCAACCACCTCACCCCAATTATTCCCCGGTACACCACGCCCACACACTCTCTCTCTCTCTCTATGAGCTCTTTGCCTTTCTATTCTAGATAGGACATACAATAATTAAGTCCTATGACAATCAAATCAATGAGGATATTATTGATCCAAGTTACTACTTTTTAATATATGTTTTAGTTACTGAGGAAAGCCAAATGTATTAACATTGGCAATGGCTTGATATCAATAATAATAAATAAGATGTTTAATTTGGCAAAGTAGTGAATTGAGTAATGACGGTAAGTATATATGATCATGCATCAATACATGACGCTTTCAGTCTTGGGTCACCAAAGCGTTGATCTCTATCTCATGTGCATAATTATTGTTATTGAATAGGGTTTTTTCTATGAATAATAATGTTAACTCAACACAAATATTTTTAAATGAAGTTAGAATGAGGGGTTCCTTCAAAACAAATAATGTAAACTTTTTACATATCATGCTAATACACAGATATTATCCAACTTAAGATAATGCCACCACTTTTATATACACATACGTGATAATGGTAGTTACATATATAGGCGAAAAGTGAGAGTGTGACAATTTGAGGGGAAGAGAATAGAAGAGAAGAGAGGAGAGGAGAGGTAGCTTTTGATCCAAGTAAAACCAATGATGGCATCTCCTTTCCAAACCCTGTTTTGTCCCTTCCCTTTAATAACCTGTGTCTGTCAACTTCAGTCCTTCTCCTCCAGATCTCTCTATGATATTCTCCTCCTTATTTTCTTTCATCACATCTCTCTCTGTCTCTTTTCAATCTTCATCTTCTACTACTACTTCTCCCCCTCCCTCTTCGTCTTCATTACTTTAGCACTCCTCATCATTACCACCTTTTTTTTTTAATTTTATTTTATTTATGTATATAGTGTCAATCTTCATCATTTTCGCCTATCCCCATGTGCACTGGCTCTCTCAACATTCTTCTATCCCCATCCTCTTCACTCACCTAATACTCATTTTTCTCTCTAGCTTGTCTCTTTTTAATATGCCTGCTTCTTGTTAATTTCTTGAAGAAACCCAACCACAACTCTCCTGCCAAACTTTCTATAGCATATCATGGAAGCCCAGCAGCAACAGCATAATACAATGATGGGTGATGACCTTGGCGGTGGCAAGTTGGCAGCCACCAGCTTCACAAGAACGCAAACCAGCAGCACCAACAACAACAGCCTAGTTAATAACAACGGCGGCGGCAGCAGCAGCAGCACGAGGTGGACACCAACAACAGACCAGATAAGAATACTCAAAGATCTTTACTACAACAATGGAGTGAGGTCTCCCACGGCGGAGCAGATTCAGAGGATCTCTGCTAGGTTGAGACAGTACGGTAAGATCGAGGGCAAAAATGTCTTCTACTGGTTTCAGAACCACAAGGCTCGTGAAAGACAGAAGAGGAGGTTCAACACAACCAGCACCACCACCAACAACAACACTGCTCCCGCACCTCTCCCTCCAGCTTCTACTGTTTGGAAACCTTCTTCGCTAGACTCATCCACTCCACACATTCACACTGCAGCAGCTGCTGCTGCCTCCAAATACTCAGACATCAACAACAACCAAAACCTTATCTACCCAGCTGGTGTGACCTAATAATCTCTTCATATATCCACAGCATATAGTAAACAATTTCCTGATTTTTTTTATTTTTTATAATTTTATGTGCTGTTATTGACTTAAAGGGTGTTGTTGATGCTGTGAAGCAGGGCACAATCAGATGTCAGGTTTCGGATATGCTGCCTCCGTAACAATGGAGAAGAGCTTCAGAGTAAGTCGTTCAATCTCAATATATATATATATATATATATATATATATATATATATATATATGAAAGACTACTGCAGGCAGTGACAATTAAACACATGATTAATAATCAACTTAACATATCCCGTTGATTAATATTTTATATGTACTTATTAATCTAAAAACACATTCATCAGATGCCCTTCCTTGCCTATATACCAATTTGTTTAGATTAAGGTTCTTTGTGTAACATTCCCAGAAGCAATAAAGTGTATATGCTTGGTCTAGCTAGCAAAAATGATGAAACAAGAAGAGGTTTGGACTTTGGAGAGCTGGATTAGTTTAGTCCCTCAACATGATTAAACACTAATGGAAATTAATGATGGATCATTAGTTAATTGTAACATCTAACATGCCTTAATTACTCAGTGTATATAGCCAAATCTATACATGCATACGACTTAAGAACATGTATGGTAACATTTTGGAGGTATGAAAACGGATCCACCTAGTACTCTTCATAAAGGTGGTTGTACCTTAATCTGGAATTTTGCAAGCAAACTGCATATGCATTGTTTTTGTTACTTTTTTTTCACTGCATCAATAAATATTTCAAGTAAGCCAACATTTTCGGTCACATACACATCAATAAATCACACTAATGCAACTAATTTCTCAAATCAGGATTGTTCTATATCGACGGGCGGGTCATCTTTCCGTTGGGCTAAAGGAGGGATGGCGGATCACCATCTGTCTCATCATCCCTGCCCGCACACTTCACCCTATGCAATCTACAACCAGCGGAAATCAATAAACAGTGATGAGTATCACGAGTTACTGGCGTCAACTTCGGATCATCGCGAACATGGGGATAATCGGGGTGCGGAGATTGAAACCCTGCCATTATTCCCCATGCACGGCGAGGACATCAACTATGGCTTCTGCCACCTTAATTCAGCCGAGACTGATGGCTGGTTCAATCGCGATGTGGGTGGTGGCTCTCGTGCTTCCCTAGAGCTCAGTCTCAACTCTTACGCAGGAATGGACCACATCTAGTGATTGTGATCAATCTCATGATAGGAACTTTGTATTGAAATGTTTTGGTTTCCTGTTCCTTATTTGCTACTAAAAATTAGGTGATCATCAATGTATTGTATTAGTGTCTGAGAACCATCGATTCAGTGCTTGAAATGCTAGCTGTATCTGCAGCTAAAATGATGATTGTTCTCACTGGAACTGTTCAACTTAGGGCATCTCCAATCAAACTTCATGAGATTTATTTTAGAGTTTGTTTTAATTAGAGTGTTTTTTATATTTTTCTAACATGAAATGGTATCACACAGATGATGCGTTTCATAGAAGAAGTAGCACTTGCAACTCTATAATGTTGTGTAAAGCGTAGATTTTAAACGATATTTTAAGGTTATATGCCTCATTTTATTGTATGACGAATATTATATTAGCGCTTTGAAGTTATAAGCACTGTTTATATAGTTTTTTTAAATAAAATGATCCATATTTCTTACAACATTTTGAATTCATAAGCGTTGTTTATTTATATATATAAGTACTTAATTATTTTATATTTATTATAGTTTATGTTAAAAAATATTTATATGTAATATGATACATGGACCCATGTAAAAGTCGTATAAAATATTTATTCAATATGAGTGAAAAATTTCTGAAAAAAAAATGTGTATGAAGATAAGAGGGTGCATGACACAAATTTATTAATAAGAAGCCTTTAGAGTGTATAAAATAGCTACCAAAATGCACATGGTGAATTTTGGGCATAGAAATATTAGCTGTCGGGAGCTAGACGCGTGTCCTTCTCTAGGAAAACCCCACACTATTATGTAGTGGAGGCATAGTGAAGCGTCTTGATCACTTAACGAGGAATGGGGGTGAGGATGAATTACTTCATTTTGAAGAATGAGGAAATTATGCCATTTTCTCAAATGATTGCAGCGTGATTATCTACTGCGAACCACGTACATTATTATTATTTCTGTGAATAAGTCATGAGAGATTGTAGAGTGATCAATACTTTTTTTTATGATAAACACATCATTAATAAGTAACAGAAACAAAACAGTCACAACATGTCGAACTTTATGATAAACACATCATTAAATAACATGAATAAAACAGTCACAACATGTTGAACTTTAGGATTGGCTCACATTAATCTCCAGTGTGATTTAAGAATTTAGATTTGAAGTACTATTGGTTAGTTTAACAATTCAATATAAGTAACATATTTGTTTTTTCACTACCCAACATGAGACATTTTGTCAAATAAATTATACTCAATAATCTCTCTTTTTTTAACAATCTTTCATTCAATTGAGTAAATGGCGTAAGCCCCCTGCTCTATCATCATTTTGATATGCTTTTTTTTGCACTTCTTTGTGGCATACATTATCGTCTTTATTGGTGCGCCCTCTGCATCCCCCCTCATCTCTCAGAATCCAACTTGCGTCCTCAGTTGCAAACAGTTCACTAGCACCTTTGCAAGTCCCACTCATCGTTCCGCAGTGTCCTTCATACTATGGGTGCATCTACACGTGCTCTTAACCTCCATTATGTGTCTCACGTCTTATATGCTGGTCCCAAATTACACAATCGGCTTCGGTATCATGTTGAATTTTGTGGCAGACTTATATTGAATTGCATCCTCAACGTGACTCAGAAACCTAAACTGATAAATTATGATTGGTTCAACATTTCAATATAAGTTATCTCTTATTCTCATCAATACTTGATGTGACACATTATCAAAATAAAATTATTATTTCTAAGGATGGGAATAGCCCCCGGCCGGCGGTTCTATAGACAATACCAAGCAGGCAGGGGGAGATGGCACCTAGCCCCTGCTCAATAAAACACAAGATCAAGAACAAACAAACACAAATTGATCAATTACTCCTTGAGTATATCCCTAATTCCCGCGTGGCCAAGTTCTGTCTTTTCGGAATCTACACTACTTCAATAGCACCCAAAACATGCAAACATATCTTGAATTTGTAAATCGCAAACCATGAAACTGAGTTTTGATTTTTCAGTCCCTTTGTAATATTCTGATCACCACACTAAACCTCATCAATTATAAGATTCAATCTGTTACCTAACTTCAAGCCATAAGTGATAGCCTTCAATCCTGCCATAATTTGGCTGTCACCTGCAACTAAAATACAAAAAAGAATTAAGGGTTTTCCATTAAAGTCTCTAATGACACTAGCACCTTAACCTTTTCTGTTAGCAAAAACATTGAAGCACAATTTTGCCTCAAAATCATATCATTTCACCCATTTACCAGACCTCAGACTCTTGCCCTTGATCTTAAAATCAAATACACTGCTTAACACCTAAACCTTCCTAATAATAGTTGGAAAAATATAATCTGTTTTTTACATTGATCATATCTATAAAAATTTCTATAGCACCAAATTTCTTATAAACTCATAACAATCATGAACAATCCAATTTGTCTCTCCTTATTCTGGCCATCACTCCTAACAATAAAGTATCTCAGTAGACCTTTGACCTAGCGGGGAACATGTTGGATCTATTGTGTGCCAAGTATCAACAACAATAACACCGTGTCTAAATAAGTGCTCCGCATCTTTACAATGAGGATCCAAATAACAATCACAACGAGTGGCTGTATATACTATGTACATGAAACTTTCTTTTTATTAGTTTGGATGTAGAAATTATTCCATTTTCACTGCCCATCCAATAATTCTTATTTACTTCCCTGCTAAAAACAGTCTCCAATAGCCTCTTGGCCTCGGATGGAATATAGGTAATGATAGAATTAAACACAAGAGATAATCATACTTGCTTTTTTTTTATGTAACATATTTATTTTATTGATAGTGATCCAAAAGACATAAGGTTCACAGAGCCTACAAAGAGTGGCACGAGGCCTAGGGCGCGGCGGCTCAGAGAGCCTACAAGGGGTGGCACAAGGCCTAGAGCGCGGCGGCTCGGAGAGCCTACAAGGGTGGTACGAGGCCTAGGGCGTGGCGGCTCGAAGAGCCTACAAGGGATGGCACGAGGCCTAGGGCGCCGCTTGAAAGCCTACATGTGTGTGGCGCAGGCCTAAGAATTTGGCTCGAGGAGCCTACAATGTTCTGGGGAAAGGGGCGGCATGCGGCTGAAAGGCCTGACTCGAGGAGCCTACAAGGTTATCAGGGTTAGGAGCAGCACAAGGCCATTAGCGGGATGCCCTGGAGCTACTGAGTTCACGCAAGCTGCTGCCTGCAGGCTGATCCCGAAGAGGATCCGACCGGCGGGGCGATGAAGCTCGCCCAAGGAGGCGCACCACTTGCACAAAAACAACCAACACCAAAACATTGAAGTCTACCTTCAGATCTATGCCGCAGAGACCCCCGATTACCCGGATCTGAGCCAGATCTAGTCCGCCGTGCCAGATCTAACCATAACCGGGCAAGAGGGCGCATGCGTCAGGGCACGCGGCCTGTCGAGAAACCCATCAGACTGGGATTCAGGCCTCCATAGGATGCAGCGACTGGACATAGCGAGGCTGAGGCGCGAACTCCTACTGGTCGGGAACCGAAGCTGGGCGGCGCGGCGGATCTGAGGGCTTGAGAGAGGGAGGATGGAAGGGAGAGGGTGGAGAACAGAAGAAGAAGGAGAGAAGCGGAGGTGTGGGGGTGGGAGAGGGGTGCGGCTGGACGACCGCCGCACCCCCCTCTGCTGTGGAGGCTAGGGTTTCGGAGGAGGAGGTGGTTTGTCTTTTAAGAGAGAAGGAGGAGGTTTCGGAGAAGGAACTGTCCTTGGTTGTACTTGGTCTAATAATAATAATAATACTTGCTTAACTGAAATAGTTGCATCTGCACTAGTTGGAATATTTTAGATCTTCTTTAAGTCACTCACCCTTCAAAAAGGAGCAGTCACCAACTCCCATATAAAGGATTTTGTCTTTTAACATATAAAAAAAATTTCCTAAAAATATTCCTAACATGACTATTAGATTCACCAAATTTGTCTTTGTATTTGGAATTCATAAAGCTAGCATCACCACATATATATCTCCAGGGCATTTTAGATACAAAGACAAACACCATAAGTTTTATGTCAGCAACACCCAAATCCCCATCAACCAAAGGCGTGCACATACAATCCCAATTCCTCCAATGACACCTTTTATCACCTCCAACAACTCATAAAAATTTAGCCAATAGAGACTCAATCCTTTTAAATACGGTTAAATGGAAAAGTATAGGAAAATAGTGTGGACTAACTAACAAGGACCCCAATAAAGATTTTACAAGACATAATCTGCCTCCAAAATATAACAATTTATTCTTCTAAATCAAAATTCTTTTTTTGATTGGGAGGGATCGTTGTTCCACAAATTAGGTGAATTTCATTTTTTATGATATTATTCATGCATTATTATAATATGGTGATATTGTATGTTAAAATGAATGGTGAATAGTATGACCCTAGTTTAATTTTTATTGCGATCTATGTTTTTTATAAATTAAATTTAAATACGGCATGCAGGTCATTTTATTTTTGAATCTTAGTATAGATTATAGAATAGTTTGAAGGAGTTCAAACTGGTGGATGGTGATCCGGGAGTTGCAAGAATGGATGGCGATCCCGAAGTTGCAAGATTTTTTAATTTACATTTAGAGGCCATACTATTTCACATATTATTTCCACACAATATTATGGTTGCTGTGAATGCTTTAAATATTGTGAATGTTTATTTTGCATCACAAGACATTGAGAATTCCAAGTTATATAATTAAGCTCTCCACAATATTAAGCGTTAAAATGTCTTTTCAAAATCCAACACTTGTCAATGCTTTGATTGATGGTGAATGTGACGTGCTAAATCCGTATCTTCCCATCTATCTTTTTGAGGCAAGGTGAGCAAAGGTTGCTCACACGTTTGGTTTGGTTAGCTTGACAAGGTATCAAGACGGTCTTGACCTTGAGGCATGGGGTTCAGGAGTTAAGACATTGGGTGTCACCCGACCACGAAGAGTTGCATATGATGCAATTAGCAACTGTTGCTTATCTAAATAGTTAAATCTTGAGAGAAATGCTAAAGCAGACTCAAGATTTAATGAAATGTGGATCTTGACTTTCTATACTTAGGGAGGGCCTTTATGAAGTATAACAAGATGATTTGTTAAGAGTAACAAATCATTGGTAAACATTATTTGTATTTTATCTATTATAGATTTCTTATTAGCTCCCTTTATTATTATTATTGTGATCCATCCTTGAGAAGGATAAAAGGAACCAATTTTGAATTGAAACTTGAGAATTGTCTCCCAATTCAAAGTTGTTCCCACTTCCAAATGCCCCACTTAGAAATATGCTTACGAGAAGCATAATTATAACTTTGATAATGTGAATTATTTCATGTAAGTATTTATACTTATGAGATAATCACAGTCCTGAAAGTGTTGTTTCAGAAGTATACTCGAAATGACTGATTTGAATCACTCATACGAAATATGCTTAATTAATAGTTATAAGTGGAAAATGTTTCATTATTATAATGAAACATAACATTGCAAAATGAACCGTATATTATACTCGGAAGATCAAAAGGAATGAATGGAAGTACGACTTTCATTTCATGTATTAATGTTAACTGAATGAAATGTTACTTCTTATTCTACTTATGGGTATTGGATACCGATTGTGATTCTCACATTGTTATAAATGTGAGAGGACAATTCGAAGTAGAAGTCAGGTTGAGGGTGAGGTGCATCTATGGATAAATAATAGTGCAATAGTTGTCAAAATTATTGTAGGAACATTTCATTCAACTTTACCTTCGGAAATAGTTTTAGAACTACTACCATTCATGTTTGACATGAAAAGTTTTTGTTAAGAATAAATTTGTTATTATTTGAAGAACTAAATGGTAATAGCCATTAAACTGGTGAACGTAATGTTCTAAAGCTTAAAACCATGTACGTTAACATTAATAACAAAGAATTGAATTTGATAATTTAATTCTTGATTATATTTCTAGTTGTGTCATTTGAAATATAAATGTATAATGTATGCAAGGGCTCATAAAAGGAGACTAACTGAATTCTTTTGCTTTTGCAGCAAATGATATGTACATGACTCATTTATGAAATGGCAAGCTCCATCCATTGAGATTGAAGGAGTTAGCTTATGAAAAGTCTTACATGGTGATGTATGACTGTAAGTACGAAAGCTATAAATAATTTTATATAAATCCGCAAATTTACTGACACATGTAGTAAAATGGTTATGTATATATGATATGACATAAATCTGAATTCTTTGAATGGTTCAAGGAATTATAAAATTGAAAATTATAAAACCAACTTGACAAGAAGATTAAGTCTCTTCGATCAGATCGATGAGTGACATATCTGAGTCTAGAAATTTATGATCATCAAATGAGTGTGAAATAGTTTCATAACTCAATCCTTTTAGAACATCATATGCTGATGATGTATCTGAAAGGATATATCAAACTTTATTGGACAAAGTTCGATCAATGATGAATCATATTGATCTTCAGCTAAGCTTCAAGGGTATAGTGTGAAATTATTGTGTTCAGTAGGAGCCCATCAAGAATAAAAATAAAGACAACATGTTGGATATGTATAGAAATATTTTGAGATTGTCTTTATTTAAAGTCAAGAGATTCTTGTGAAATGTTCACAAGCATACTTCTGAGATCGATAAATGCTTTCATTTAGAAACCCAAGAGATTTATAGCTGAAAGTAGTAGTTCATAGAAATATGATTTCTAAGAACACTAGTGGGCGTGGAGTGCAACACAAAAGAGTTCAAGAGCCACAATGAATAGTACAAAGTGAGTTTTAACTATCCGTGTGTTGGCATCTCATAAGTTCAAAAGGTTAAGTCGTGAACATATGCGATTTATTTTTTAAAGGACTAAACATTGTCATCTATTATGAATAAAAGACAATGTACTTATGAATTATATGGAAGCATTGATGGGCTCTAACTCAAATGACTAACTTTATGTCATGATATATAGAATGGAATATGTGTGGCCAAAACAACGTAGTGATTTTGTTTGATTCTTCCAATGGTGTAATAATCATTAAAAGTGATGGGATGTTTAAAATGGCTAACACAGTTGGAAATGTTCTGACATCTAAGATGCGATAATAGGTTTTAATTGAATTCACAACTTTGAATCTAATGAAACTCATCACAGTACTTTAATCCATTCGGATAATCCTAGTCATTATTATATTTTTTTCAAATATAATATATAGATGTAATATAGTTTTCTGTAAGAAAATCTGTAAGAGAATGTGTATGATACAACCTTAAATCTTTACATCTTCAGACTTAGAAATTATTTAAGTTTCAGTGTTCTAAGACTAAATAAGCACCTCAGAGATGGAATCTTCATTTCCAAATGTTGATAAAAGAAATTTGATCTAAAACAAAGAAAAACCCTATGTTTACATGAGGGTTAGAGGGAGCACAACGATTCAGTTAAACATATATATATATATATGTGTGTGTGTATATATATATATATATATATGTATGACATATTTATCTATGATTGAGAAAATGTTTCTCAATAAGAGATAATGGATCACAATGGAGACAATCTTTAGTACTTGGAAAGTACTAAGGAAACATTACATGTGAATGAGGTTTGAAATTAATTACTCTAAATGTTACAGTAATGGAAATTTTCAAACTCGGTAGATATGATTTCAATTTGTAAATTGAATTCATCTTAATTTCAAATGATGGAGTTATATCTATTGTAAGTGTTCTAATAAGGAAAATATATATAATTTTACTACAGACATTGTGTACACCTCAAGCATGTACTTTAGTGCTTCATATCATAAGTGAAATTGGTTCTGGAGGTGAATTGAATGTTTGTAAAAATCAACAAATATCAAATGTTAATGATTTGTTGAACAATGCTCCATTATAAGTAAGACTTATAAACGACAAGTTTTATCACCGTGTTCTTCATGAACAACTGATAAATCATTGACTAAAACCATATGCGCAGCTATTTGCTGCCATCACCAAAACTACTTCATTTGATGATTCCTAGTCTAAAAATCACGTGCTCCTCTCTTCCTCTCCCAAAATCCACTAGACCTCGGCGGCTTTTCTATGTCTGATTAATCTCCGGCGAACTGCAAAACGGCGCTGTACTGAATCACAAAAACACTATACATAGAGTCAGAGAGTACTGACTAATAGACAGCTTGAGGTTAACATCGCCATTTATGGTGGGCGAGGTTGATGTTGCGGGAATAGTCGTGTAGCTGAGAATACCATTGTTCATCACACCTTTGTCACCACTCAGTTCTGCTTCTCGACAGCCCCAATTTCACCACCGGCACCTCCTGTTTCCTCATTTAGTGTAGTTCCGGAAGCCATACATCAACCTCGCAAAACCCTAACTGCCCTGCCTCAGTTCCCAACTGATTGAATCAACCAAAATCGAAAAAAACACAATTCACCAAAACTGACCGCCGCGAGATCTATAAACGCACCAAATCACAAAACCATAAAATCCTAGGTCTAGGTAGAAATTGACCGAATTGCCGATGAATCAAAGAAGCCTCCCAAAAATTCCATAGAAATGAACAAAGAAATGGATAAGAGCGAGCAAGGCTGACAGAGAAGGACACTACATTTTCACTGCAGTTTGCTGGTCGTCGGAAGCTCCACCGAGCTTTGGAAAAGGAAGGGTGGAAGAGGAAGGGAGAGGAGCACGTGACTTTTAAATTAGGAATCATTAAACGGCGTAGTTTTGGTGCTCGCAGCAAATAGCTGCTCAGCACCGAATCCAAGTCCTCGTTTTAAAGTGAGGCACTCGGTGCATTCATAATCTATTGATAAAATCTATATCCATAAATTAAATTGTACACAATTAAAAATTAAGTTGAAATGAGGGATGATGTGGATAATGAAGTTGAGGTCATTACTATAAAAAATAACAAAAAAATATTATTATAACAAAATTCAGGAAGCTAAATTATGATGAAAATGACTTATGTTATGTGTTGTCAAACAAATCGTAGTGAGGATAAAATGATGCAGTTTGAAGTTTGAATAGCCAATAACAATCAGATATGTGTTCAATCAATAACTTAATAGCATAAGAAAATAACTTCTTTTATTGTTGCAATTTATTTGTCAACACGGGATTCAGCTCCGATGAAAATAGATTAAAAATGACCTTAGGATAAGAAATCATCATTTCCCAAATTCTGAATGAGAGTGAAACGTGAGCAGATTTAATGTGACACCTCTCAAGGCCTTGTCCAATTTGGTGGTCGGCAAACTCGTCCTTCTTGATAAGAGAACTAGCAAGTTTGACCATGACTTTCAATTGTGAGAATTAGAATTGAAGATCCAACGACAAATGATAGATTTGTCCAATTTGCGCATTCCCATATAAATAAATAAAAGCCGCCACCCTTACTTACCGGTGCATTGTAAGCAGCCCTTTCGCGGGGAATTCTTACTAGAAGCTTAAAATAAATGGATAATTAATGGGATCAACTGATTGGGTGAAATACGCCCCCCATCCTTGTCTAAACCGGATGCTACAAGATAAAGCTATATTTGATCAACACTAGCAAGTGGACGACACTAGTCACTAGATAATGTGCACTGAGTACTCCATCCGTCTACTAATACATGTCGTTTAAGTTTAATTTGAGTAAATTAAAATAAAGTTAATGTTAATGATTAGACAAATTTAATACGTAGATGTTTAATATTTTTTAAAAAAAGTTCGTGCAAAAAGTAAAATTAGTAGATGATTACTGGTGAGAAACGTATTTTTTATTGATTATGAAAATGAAGTGATCAATTTTTTATATTTTTATGTAGTTGTTGATATTAAATACGCACTGAAAATTAATAAGTGACAAGTAAAAATGGATAAAAAAATTTAGTTAAGTGACATGTAAAAAAGAACGGAGGAGTACTGACGATATGTTCCACCAAGGTAATAAATGACCCAAAACGTAATAATGAATAGCCACATCTACCAATAAGGTGTGACCTAGTGGTATTGAGTGTAGTCTAACAACTTTTAAGTCCTGGATTCAAGCCCTATTTGTACCGTATTTATGCTGGAGGTGCGCGTGAGCTGGCCCGCTGTGAGCATGGACCACACTATCAAAGTAGAGGGGTGTGGAGACCTGGCTAATCTCGATGCCGCAAATACAGTGCCTGCAATACCAAACCAAACCATCACTGCCTCCCTCAAGTAATTCATCTACACATTTTCGTTGCCTACTTATCTGGCTCATTCTATTCACAGCCGGGCACCCTTTTAGGGTGTGTTTGGTTTAAGAAAATTGGAAAAAAAAAATTGAAGGAAAATGATTCTATGTAGAATTCATTTTATTTTTTCTTTTTTGGTTGGTAGTGAAAAATGATGGAAAATGCTAAAACATTCTTTATTTCAAACAAAATTTTCTCTTATTTTTCATCTATTTTTCCTACAAACTTTCCTTTCATTTTCTCATAAATTTTCCCTTCTCATTTTCTATCAATTTTTTCCTCAACCAAACACACCCTTACTGATTAGTCATCATGACTTAATTTTTCAGATGTCTCATCTTGAATCCACACTTGACAAATTCCACACTTACGACCCAACGTCCAAAATTTAAAACTAATGAGTGATGCTACCTCATCTGACCCTGTCTCTTTGTATGGACATACATCTGGGAAAATTAAAATTGATCCTAACCGAATCAATTCAGTCCAAAATAAATAAGTTTTGCTGCTCATTGATTTGGTTGTCAAACTTAATTAATATATTATGATTAATGGTTAGATTATCTATTTTAATAATTTATTATTGAATCAGATTTGTAAACTCAATCATTAAAATAATAGTAAAAGTAATATGAATGTATTTTTTGTTCAATATTACTTAATTAATATTTGGATGTCAAAACTGAATAATATAAAAATTTGTAATTAATTGCATAACAAATAATGAAAATTTTAATTAGGAATTCAAATCGTGTTAACTATGAGCTACTTATATAGAATAAATTGCAATAATTTGGTTTTCAAGTTATGAATTGAACCAGACCGAAATAAATTGATTCGGTCAAGACTGAATTATCATAAAATGATTCAATTTTTTCATTTTCAAAATATAAAACCAAATAAAACAATAATTATTTTTTTAATATTGTTCGATTTTAAACTCCAACTGAACTGATTAGCAAGCGACCCTATCTTGTGAATTAAAAAAAACTTAAAAAGTCATTCTCTGAAACGTATTAGGTTTCACTGATGATGTAAATATTAAATTATTAAATATATATTATTTAAGTTGCTAAACAATTCATTTATCGATACATTTGTTCAATACGCGTCAAATCAACGCATACAATATTTGATCAACTACATAGTGATATTCATCATCACAATATTTATAATAATATTTAAAATAAAAAATTAAAACATAATTTAAAATGTCTAAACAACTGTAATAAATAAGCATACGAACTCACCAACATTTATCATAATATCTTAAAATTAAAATAAATCCATTATTTAGCAGTCAAAACAATTTAAAGAAACGATATAAAATCCTGCCGAAACAAAAATAATAAGCACATGGATCCACTAGGGGATCCACACTTTTTTTTTTCAAAAAAATTTATTAAAACCAAGGTCTGAAAGAGGATACAAAAAGGAAGGAAGAAACGGGAAGAGGGATGGCACCCAGTCTACCCGAACCACCCACCCAACAAGCAAAAATTAAACCCATTACACACGCCTAGAGGACATAAATCGAAGTCCATCCCAACGGAGAGCCGCGCGCACCTCCGCGGAGAAAGGCTGCGAGGAAAGAGCAACAATGGATCCGACTTCCAAGGCAAAATTAGCAAGCCTGTCCGCAACTCGATTAGCCTCACGAAGCACATGAACAACCCGTACTCCGACAATCTCTTGCCTAATTTCGCGAAAAATATAGGTACACGACCAAGGGCATTCGCCTTCTCCCATAAGAGAGTCAACCAACACCTTCGAGTCACTATGTAATTCCACAACATGAAATCCATGTTCTCGCGCCAGCTGAAGACCCTGTAGAGCAGCCTCATACTCTGCAACTACGCTGGAACAATAAGCATTTAACCGGGACGCAAACAACATCTTCGGCTCGCCCAGAATCCCCGGGATCCACACTTGTTTATTTGATCTCTCACAATTTTTGATTTGGTTCTAAAATCATATATTTGTGATTTAATTTTAATAAAAAGTATAAATTCGATCCTTCTATATCATAATATTTATATTTAAAATTTTAAACCTAATATAATTTATGCATAAATATTGGTACAAACATAAATTTCTAAACGTAAATAAATTATTTTAACAATTCCCACCGTGCATGAACCCTCCAACCATATTCCCCACCATACTTAGAAGCTCTAGCGTGCTTCATCTTCACTTCTTTCCGACTTTTCCACTCAGCTGCCTCATTGGACTATCATCCTTTTTTGACTTCATCTATTATTACAGTGACAATATGAATAGTGTTAAATGTTAATTAGTTGTGTGTGAGAAATTTTTGGATGAACATGATTCACAGTCGGATTCTGAACACATTAATGGAGAAGTGTTACGTGATATTTTGACCAATCACGTAGTTCGTTGAAAAATCAAAAAAATTTATGAACCAATAATTAAATATTTACATGTCATTTTAACTTTTCAAAATATCGTATAACATTTCTCTATTGACGGTGTCCAAGTGATGGACTGTATACCCAAAATTTCCTGTTTGTTTGATTAAAAACCATGACAACCTTTGGTTTTCATTGTACAATTAATTAGTGCAACAAACTGCTTTGTACATTATAAAACAAACACACGTGCCTCTAACAACCAAGCCTCCATGGTTTCTTGGAACTTCACCCAGTCCCAGTCAATGAACGCACCGCGCCGCCGCCGGACCACCTGCCCTTCTATATAACGCCCTTCCTCTCGTCACTTGACTTGCATCACAATTGGGGATACAGCTAGCCAGGGGAGATTCAGATAGAAAGAGAACCAGCCAGCTCTTTGAGCTATAACATCATCATCATCAGCTGAAGCTGCTGTGGCAAAAGAAAGGAAATAGACAGTTATAGCAGTTTTAGGTGTCGCGAGATATATGGAGGCGGAGTTGATGACCTCAAACAGAAACTATGGAGCCTTTGCGTTTGGTAATGAAGAGAAGAGACGTTGCGCGAGTAGTCTGAGAGCAAGCTGCAATTTGGGGGCAAGAGAAAGAAAGATAGTGTGTGTAACGAGTGGCAATTCACGCTTGAGTTGTCTCATTGTCAGGCAGCTTTTGGCTCATGCTTATTCGGTTCGCGTCACACTACAACATCATGGTTGGTATTGTTTCGTTTATTTCCTTGGTTTTGTCTATAGATTTTGATTATTTGAAGCATCGGTTTTGGATCAGTGGATTTTGAGGAAATGAAGTCGGTGTTAGGCGAAGAGGAGATGAATAAGCTAGAAGGTGTTGTGGTGGCCAAAATGGAAGACGTGGAAGCTCTATGCGAGGCTTTTAGAGGTTGCCATGCCATTTTCCACACTTGCTCATTCATTGATCCCCGTGGTGCATCCGGATATTCGGTAACTTTCTAATTTACTACTATCTTAACGACATGGTTGTTTGTAAAAATATACATGTATGAAGTTTAGAAGATCATCCATGTGCTGTGCTGAGGGTTGTTTTCCCTTTGTAACTCAGGAGCGGATGGCGTTTCTTGAAACGGAAGCTGCAAGGAACGTTGTGGAGGCTTGTGGGAGGACAGCTTATGTGAAGAGATGTATCTTCACCTCTTCTCTGCTTGCTTCAGTGTGGCAGGGCGCTGATTCTACTACTCCTGGGATTGTGGATGAGACTTGTTGGAGTGATGAGGATTTCTGCCGTGAAAATAAGGTAAACTTCTTTACAACTACCAGGGCCATAGCATTAGCTAG
>NQLW01000040.1:4702415-4771552 GCA_002312845.1 Kalanchoe fedtschenkoi | reverse complement strand
TAAAAGTCCATTTATATTCAAATTTTTACTTTTTAGCTTACTTTCACCCTAAATTACTTTCTTTTCACACCATGCACCATTTTGGGACTTTTTCCTAAATGAACATAAAATGCACAGAAAAAGCGGTAAAATCATTTGGAGATGACTCAAATCACTAAGAAATGGAGCTTAAAATAAGTTTATTTTCTCCAATCACCAAACATGCATAAAATATAAGAGAATCTAAATCTATGTTAGCATTTTAATTGCCACATACTTATAATAATTTTTACTCCATTGAGAGAATTCCACATTTTGTTTTAGCTACGTGGACTTTGTTTTAAATCTTATGACTCAAAGTCATATCTTGGACTTAATGTTAGTGTCTGCCCACGAAAACAGTTAATTTTATTAATGTTTTTATTAACCTTGATAATTACTTATTCTTAATTAGAGATCATAATGCCTTACTAGGAACAGCTTATGATCAATGGGTTTTTGCCCATTGTAAATTGAGAAGAAACCTATGGGGTCACACATATACGAGTGACGAATATTGAACTGTGTAAAAGCCGAATAAGATTCGGTTCAGATATGATATGATTCAACTCGCGCCTAATTCGGATGAACCAAAAGGTTAAATCCATGAGTAATATCCATACGACTGGACCCACAGATCAAAACCCAAAAGCATGATTCTCACTATAAATAGAAGCTTAGGGTATCTGTTTTTGTGTGATGTCAGTTCTTTGATATGATCAAAGATAATGGATGTGAGGAGGTTCTTCTCAGAGATAATACTCAATAGAAGGCGCCGTATCCACCATTTGTGTGTGGATACCAATAGAGATGCGACATTGGCCCGTTAGTCAAAGAGAAAACCCAGCAGTTTTGATTCTGGATCCATACTTTTGTTTGAGGTTCGATTTGAAAGTAATATATATTAATTAATAAGCATTCTTGATCCGAGCTTATGCCACATGGTTTAGAAAATTGAATCCTACATTTGTGTATACGATTTCCAACAGTGGTATCAGAACAACTTCACGTAATTGATTATTAGATTATTAAAATTCAAACTTTCCTAGAATTAATTTGAATTTTTTCGAAAGTTTTCATTTTAGATTTTTCATGAAACTCAACAAATAGAACACCGGGTTTGAATAGAAAAAAAGATTTTTCTAGTAAATAACACGGAGATTATCAAGTTAAGATAAGTGGCTCCTTAAATAATTTTTTTTCCAAGTGGAGGGGATGAAGATAAGGGGATCCCATATCCCCATATCTATTTGTGCCGGTGATGCAGTACTTAAATAGATATTTGATCAAGATGACTAAAATAATGTTTTTAGGTTTCACCCAAAATGTGATAAATTTAATATCATAAACCTAAGCTATGCATATGACTTAATAATTTTCTGTCAGGCAGATAGGTACTCAATACAATTAATCAAATTTGTCTTAAATGCATTTGTTGCAAACAATAGGCTACATGCAAATTTTTCTAAGTTTAAAATCAATATAACAGGTGTTCCTCAAAATTTGAGAGAAAATTTGATATCCATCATGGTTTAAAAGAGGATAAGTTATAAGTGAGATACTTTGGTGTGTCCCTATCATCCGAAAGATTGACCATTAAGGACTTTAAACAAGTAATTCAATAAATTTTAGATAGAATAAATTCCTCGACTATAAAAGTTTTATCAGATGCAGGCAAACTGGTGCTAGTAAAATCTGTGTTGTCAACTATGCAAATTATTGAGCTAGTATTTTCATTTTTCCTAGGCAATCATAAAAGAAATTGATGAAAAATGCAGATCTTCCCTATGAAGTGGCAGAGAAAAGTAATAAAAAGCCCTAGTGGCATGGGACTATTTGGGGCCCTGCCAGATTTGGGGGTCTAGACATAAGGGATTTTATGGTAAATAATAAACCACAAATCCTGAACTTAGTTTGGGATATCCTCCTAGAGAAGGAATCCCTATGGATCAGGTGGGTCCACATATATTTTATAGGAATAAAGATATATTTAACCTGTAGGTAAAGACAAATATACCTTGGATCACAAAGAAGATCATCAAATATGCCTAGAAAACTAAGGAATGGTGGCTGTGAATAATTTTCAAGTAAGTTGGAGCTACTCTGTTAAGCCTTTTTCCACTTAGGCTACATATTACTACCTAGCTAAATATGAGGAAATGTCTAAACTCAGATTTGTCTTTGCTGGAATAAACTCTCTCAACCCAAGGATGAATTTATATCCTGGATGGTGTATGAAAAAGGATCAATACAAAAGACAGACTAAGAAAATTTGGTATAAATGCAGACTTGTTATGTCCTATATGCATGTTATGTGATGATGACTTATCTCACCTGTTTCTCAAGTGTGAATTGTCAAAAGAATTATTGAGATACATCTTTGATTGTAAGAGAATGGAGAGAGCAGAAGGGGATCCCTTTGACATACTAACTGTTAATATGACCAAAAATGAAGGGCCATCCATCATGATGATGGTTGCGAGGGCAACTATTGACGCAGTAGTATATATCGTATGGCGAGAACACAATGAGAGGATTTTTAGAGATGGAAAAAGGAACTCCAACAACTCAAGCCAGAGATCAAACAAAGCATACATTAAATGCTAGCCAACATAAAGAAAACAATAAATAAACCAAAGAACATAGCATGATAAAAACAGATGGAAATTGATCCCAAAATTGTAAAGAAGAGAGAAAAGATAGAATGATATTTCTGTGTACCTAACTCATAGAATGATACATTATGGATGTTTGAAAAATTTTAGAATTATGATTGTTTTTATGGAATTTTCAAGATCAAATTCTCATTGAATTTTGAACAAAATTGAAAAGTATTAAACACAAAATTGCTGAAATTTCTTTAATTAACTGTGTAATGTATGTGGACAACTAGTTGTCTGCAATTGTTCAACAACCCATCCAAGTCAAATGAGTTCACTCAACTTGGTCGACTCCCGTTAGCCACTTCTCTCTCACGAGTTTTTTTTTATTTGGCTCTTTTACAAACTTTTCTTTCCCGATTGGCCTCACATGAGAAAAGTTTATTGAAATGGCCTACCTTTAGCAAACCGTGGTTTGAAACTGGGTCTAGGCTTCTGTGCTGACTGGGCTACCTAGTCAGCAGACAGGTTGACAACTACCCGTTTACAACCGTGGTTTGCTAAAAGGTCCTGTAACATTTTAAAACTAGGTCTGTATTAAAGTCCGACCCAATTTCAAACAGTGGATCAGAGGGGATAGCTCTCTGATCTTTTTTGGTGCAATCTAGCCGAGGTTTGAAAGTACGGTTGGATCCAATTATCGTTTGAAACAGGGTCTGGTTACACGATGCGACGCCGTTCGCTGCTTCGGCGAGCAATAATTACAGTGGTGCGTCGAGACAACATCGTTTTCATTAACTCCAACCGCTGTTTGAAATAACAGTTGGATCAGATCATTAAATAATAATGTTTTTTATTTATGTTCTTTAGTTAGAGGTCTCTTACTTATTTTTTATTTAATAATTTAATTCTTTATAGATAAACTTTTGAAATCAATGAATATAAAATATTTGAAATCAATAAAAATCAATTTAGTTGCAAGAAATCTCGAGTCACTACTTTGGAAATTAGGAAGAACAAGTTTACATTGAAATGTTTAAAACTTTGAAGTCTCAAATCACTAAGTACGAGGAGTCCAAGGGCCTTTTGTAACCCTAACGCATTTGGACTGTCTTGGCGGTTGCTGAATATCTTTCTGCTCCTAGGCCAACTATGTGACATGTGAAGGACCCAGACCATGATCTCCATCATCGTTGAACTCGTTATCTGAATCAACATCAACAGATGGCGGTGGCAAATCTAAAACATTGAAACAAGAATGTTAAAAATATGTGTTAAGTTGTAATAAAATTGAAATCTTTGTAATGTTAAAAAGTACTAGCAGGTAGACTAATAGTATCTGAATCAATCCTAAGTCGAGCAACTTTGTTGACGCCCTCCAACTCGCTACGACATGTGTGAAAGAGGTCATGCAGAATCCTCTTAACATGCCAGCTGGCATCACTGTCGAAAACCTCGGCCGCTGCCTTATAATTATGCAATAATGACCAGACCTACAATTGAAAGAAAATAACTAATTATGAATATATTACAAATGTTTTAGATCAAGTTAACTACATTGTTATATTACAAACCAGTGAGGGCCGGAAATGTAGACGGCTGAATAATGCGGTGGGTAATCCTATCATACCAGTAGGTGTACTCCCGCAAAACACTTCGCTTGTACTCCTCAGCTCCCTATACCACATACTGATCACGTGCATCCCATAGCGCCACTTGAATAAAATGAGTTCATTCTTATGTGATCAAGAACAAATCATGGTGGAATCTCACTATTAAGTATTCTCACCTCTGTCCAGTCAAGAAACTACTTAAAGCTAGATATGTTACTGCACTTTGTTGTGACTCAGTAGGAGACACCATTCACTGGAAAATCCCAGGCAAGCCTTTTCCTATCAACAAAGTTTTCAAAAAAAATTCAATCTGTTACTCCTAAGCTCCATGGTTTAAGCTGGTTTAGAACAATCTTTCATATCCTAAACATGGATTTTTCCTTTAGCAAACTTATCATAAGAAGGTATCTACAAAATCAAGACTTGCCAAGCTGAGAATTCTTCATGATGATATATGCAGCCTCAGTTACTGTCACGGTGAATCAGTGAATCATCTTTTCTTTAAATGCACTCTTATTAGAGATCTCATCTCCTAGTCATTCCAACTATATTCCATCACTGATATTCCTATATTTGTTAATTGGTATTCTCTCATAGTTTAGTCTAGTTCAGCTTCTTTTGGCTCCAAATTCATCAGGAATATTTAATTCCTTTATGTTTCTAGTTGCATCTACCTCATTTGAAAATCAACGAATGCCCTAATTTTTAGGCAGCAAATGTTTGTCAGAAAGGACATTCTCAAGAAGGTGCTGGTTTATACTACGAAGTTGTCCCTCATCCAATCCATTCCCACTTCAAGAGCTAACATCTTATGGGCATCAAAAATTCATATGGAGCACTTAATACGAAATTTATTTTTATTCTTCCCTTCTTGTGTTCTATTCTTTTTGTCTACATCTTTTTAGGCAAATTATCTCTTGTACATAAAACCTTTTTCAGCTTAATACAAGCGCCAGCACCTTTGCAAAAAAAAACTTAAATAAGTTTCAAGTCCTATTGTTAAGGTTTTGGAACCAAAGTTGGTTCAAAACCTCAAAATAAAAGTTTTAAACTTGTTTGAGTTGTGAAAATGCCAAACTTTAAACAACTCAAACAGATTTGAAGTCCTATTTTTAAGGTTTTGGAATCAAAGTTGGTTCAAAAAATCAAAATAATAGTTTGGAACTTGTTTGAGTTGTGAAAATGCAAAACTTAGCATTTTATCAACTCAAACATATTTCAAGTCCTATTTTCAAGGTTTTGGAACCGATATTAGTTCCAAACCTCATAATAAAAGTTTGAAACTTGTTTGAGTTGTGAAAATGGCATTTAAACAACTCAAACAAGTTTCAAGTCTTAATTTCAAGGTTTTTGAATCAAACTTGGTTCAAACCCTCAAAATGCCATGTTTGGCATTTAAAAAACTCAAATAAGTTTCAAGTCTTATTTTCAAGATTTTGAAACAAAAGTTGGTTCAAAAATCAAAATAAAAATTTGAAATTTGTTTGAGTTATGAAAATTTCAAGTTTGGATTTAAAAAACTTTAACAAGTTTCAAATCATATTTTCAAGATTTTGGAACTAAAGTAGATTCAAAACCTCAAAATAAAAGTTTGAAACATGTTAAAGTTGTGAAAATGCTAAACTTGGCATTTTATAAGAATTTAGGGGCAAAATTGGTTCAAAACATCTAACTTTGGTTCTAAAATCTTGAAAATAGGATTCGGAACATGTTTGAATTGTTTAAATACCAAACATGGCATTTTCACAAATCAAACAAGTTTTAAATTGAAAATAGGACAACCAACATGTTTGAGTCATTTAAATAACAAATTTAAATCATGTTATTTGACTTGCTTAATACTCAATCTGGTTTTCTTCTTAAATTTAGACGGATCTGGACATGTTGATAATGACCAAGGAGGCAGAGGACCCCTCATTTGCTATAATGCCTCGATTAGTGAGGAAACTAAGAGTCTGAAACGATGTCTTCAAGGACTTCCAAAGCGTCTAACCCTTGCGTGGTGTGGGCACACAGGGTTCCCACTTATGGGAGATGGCTAGCAGTTCACAGAGGTCGACTGGTGCCTCTTTTACAAAATAGAGTTCCGAGACTCCTACTTGAGACGATTCTCCCACATTATCTTTAAAAAAAATTATGAAACTCAGAAGTGAAATCTCCTGTTATATAGAAAAAGAATATGTCTTCTTATTTCTTATGGTGGGTTAGGTATTAAACCATCTTATCATATGAATCAGTCCATCCTCCTGGCGCAACTTCAGAACATACAGTTGAATTTAGACTTAGCATGGATCAAATGGTTGGAGTCATATGTGTTAAAAGATAAATCCTTGTGGGATGTTCCATTTAAACATAGCTATCCGTGGCCAATGAAGCAGATCCTTAACCTATCACCTCTTACCTTAAAATAATGTTTCATTGAAGGTAATAAAATTAAATGGACTGCTCTTGGGATTCCTTTTTCTGCCTACATTGCTTATAGCTCATTTTTACCTGGATCTCTCAAGCCTCTCTGGATCTGCCTAGTATTGAACTCACTGTCTTACAGTAAACACTCCTTTCTTCTATGGCTTACTTTCCAGAATAGATTAGCAGTCTCCTTAATACATCAAAAAATGGGTCTGAATCCTTCTAGTGTCTACCTCATGTGTTACTCTGCCCTGCCCCATCTTTCTCAAATTGCTCAGAAGTTATCTCATGGTCTTCTTCAAATGTTTTTATTTCCAAATAGCATAAATCAATCCCCTTCCTTTTCATCAGTGCAACTCTCTACTACATTTAGAAAGGAAGAAATCAAATGGTCTTTAATCAGATTCCTTTCTCCAATCTCTTATTTTGTCTCAGATCAAAGCTGAATGTTATTACAAGCTTATTACCATCCAACGCATAAAGTTTTTAAAGAACAATGTTGTTTGGGCCTCTCAACTCCATCTGGGTCATCTTCTTAGCTAGTTTTTATTTCATTTATCTCTAATTGGTTCTTAGATTATTCATTCTTTATTTTTTTTTCCGCCTATTTTGTACATTCTTACACATTGATTCAAGCACCGTCTTCAAAAAAAGCATGCACCTCAAGTATTTAAGAGATGAATATATCTATTTTGCATACCCTTTTTCTAATTCTCAGACAACATAAACTTTCGAATGGGCTCTAAAATACCTTATATAAACCACTTCCTTGTTACTTTATCTCTTTACTTGAGGATTTGTCATATCACTGGATCCCACTTACTAAGATTGACATGAACATATTCGTCTTGCAGCACATGGCTTGGATCTAAAATATACTCCTGAAGTTAAAGACATAAAAGATAGATTGGTCATTTAACAATGTCGTCAATCGATAAGCCACCCTCTCAGCTCCTTCTAAAATCTCAATAGGGCCAATGAGAGGTCGAACCTATTTTGACAGAATGTAAAGATGATCATTTAAACTTCTCTTAAGCTCTCTTTCACTTAAGGTCATTGTATGACTTTTATTGGCTCCTCACTATTAATAATATGCCATTGGTTAAGTGAACCACATCAGCAGCCCTTTAACCTATGCCAGGGCTTTACAATTTACTCTCATTTAACTCAAACCAACCAACGGGTGATGCACTTGTTCTCTTGTATAACGCTTCAAAAAATTCATCTGAATGCTAGAGTGGTAGCAATTTTGTAAGCATGCTTTATCAACATACTATAACAATTGAAAGTTTAATTAAAATACACTCTAACGACCTACCAATTAAAGTGATATTTCATATGGGTAAATGAAAAGATGAACGAGGAGAGAGAAGAGGAAGGCGGGAATTTGAAAGGCTGCAAGAACGCCGGTGCGACGGTGAAGGAGCCCCAGCCGCCGGACCCTAAGGATGCACAAGGAGATGGGAAGCTGGTGAGGGAAGAATTGACCTTGTCCTATGCAGCGGCAGTCGGACGATCGGAAAGGCTAGGTTTTCCGACCATTGAATTGCCCAGGCGACAACCATTCGACAAGGAAGGGAAACCTGCACTAATCTTCACAGCAACGGAGATCAGTGCGTGCTCGCAACAACTTCAGTTCGCTCTGATCGCAAAATTCTCCAATGGCGGACCACACGTCTCAGAGGTGGAAAAGGAATTCAAGGCGGCCTGGAAACTGAATAGCCATATGATCGTAAGCAATCTGGATGGAAGGCACATTCTAGTCATCCTAAAATCGGAAAAGGATGTTGCGATCGCCTTAACCCAGGCACCTCGGCGCGTTGGAACGTCTCTGTTTCGCCTGTTTAGGTGGTCGCCGGACTTCTACTTCAGGCGAGAATCCACAACCATCATGGCCTGGATCCGTTTTCCCCACTTAAGACCAGACCTCTTTAACGAGGGTGTTCTCCGATGTCTGTGTTAGCCGATTGGCAGATTCTTGGACTCCGATAAACATACTAAGATGCGAACAAGATGCTCATTTGCTCGTTGTTGTGTGGAAATAGATTTGGCTAAATCTCTGCCGTCTGAAATCTGGATAGATACGGGGGATGGCCACGGCTGGTGGCACGATATTGTTTATGAAGGGAATCTGAAATTCTGTTCGAAGTGCAGACTTCATGGACATGAACTATCGGAATGTAGAAAAGAAAGGCATACACTACAAGTGAACAGAGAGTTGAATCAGGAGCGGAACAATCAGATTCAAGCTCAACCATCTAAGCAGCAGGAGTGGATTCCGGTGAGGAACAAAGGAGAACATGGAACTGGAAATGTGGAGACAGCTAATGTTAACCGAGAGACAGGGGTGACTGATAAGGAAACTAGAAGCATGGAACAGATTGCTTTAACTCAAAAGACTCCTCCGAATTACTTAGTGGAGGAAGGGGAAATAGTGGAACAAGTAAATACAGAGGATCCAAGATGTAAGGTTAATCCAGAGGCGTCAGGTATAATTATAAGGAAGAGTCACTCAACCTCCCACTTGGTTGAGATGGAGCAAGAGAATATCATTAAAAAGAGTTATCCTCTTGAAAGATTTTGCTCTATGGCTGATATTCCTAAAGAATGTAAGGAAAGTAAATTGGAGTTCTTATATGAGCAATTTGAACACTATCACCTTATAAGTAAACACCTGAAGAAAACAAGAGAAGAGAATTTACAAAGAAAAAAGAAGATCATGGAAGACAAAAGGAGATTGGAGGCAGCGAGCCACAACAGAGAACCCTCTACCAATTCCATCTCTTTAAGTGAGGAGGCGCTGGTGTCTCAGGTTCCTGAATCTCCTATGACAGGGGACTGGGAGCAAGGGGGGAAAATACAAAGAAGAGTAAGAAAATTCTCAATAAGATGGACAGAAAGCCCTCGACCAGGGCAGCTTCAAAGCACACTTCCCCAAAGAATCAATGAATACTATCATTTGGAATGCTAGAGGTATTGGGAATACAGATACCAAGTATCACCTTTCTTTTCTTTTGGCCAAACACAAACCTATGTGCATATTCATTTTGGAACCTAAGGCAAACAACAGGAAAATCAACGTGCTAGGAAGGAAAATTAGTTTTAGTAATGTCTACTTTAATCCAGACATTAACCATCACATTGCTGTCATGTGGAACTCAGAGGTCAATCTGACTCTGTATTATTGTGATGATCAAATCATTTCCATGGAAGGATCCCATTTTGGCTCTGGGCAGATATTCTTGATTAGTGTTGTCTATGCACTGTGTTCTAAACATGCTAGAAGGAGGATATGGAGTAATCTGATTCAGCTAAACTCCCAGATTAAGGTCCCTCAGATGGTTGGAGGGGACTTCAATGTTATCTCAAACTGGAACGAGAAAAAAGGAGGCAGACTAATGGATGATGGCAGTATGTTGGAGTTCAACTCCTTTATTATTCAATCAGGTTTGATAGATATTTCTATTTCGTGTTCAGCCTTTTCATGAACCAATAACCAGCAAGGCATAAGAAGAATTTATAAGAAGCTGGACAGGGTGTTTATCAATTCTGAGGCCTTGGTGCAACTTCCTGGTATTAAAGCTACCTATCTCCCCCGAATCCAGTCTGACCATATGCCTATGTTGATCAGTGTTGTTAGGAAAGAAATCAGGCCTTACGGTTTCAAGTTCCAAAGAATGTGGTGTGATCATGATGATTTCAAGGAGTTTATGAAGGCTCAATGGTGTGTTGTAAATCATCCCAATGGTCTGATCAATTTGCAGGAGAAATTAAAATTTTTGAGGCAGAATCTCAAGATCTGGAATAGGAGCGTTTTTGGGCACGTGGACAGGAACATTGAGGAATCCACCTACAAAATTCAATCTATGGATGAGGAGTTAACTAAAGGCTGGAATGAGGAGATTTTCAGGAGGCTTCAGAGTGAAAAAGACAGTCTCATCAGATGGCAAAACAGGAAATTTTGTTTATTGGAGGATAAAGCCAGGATGCATTGGCTCAAAGGTGGAGACAGAAATACCAAGATTTTTCATGCTGCCATCAGAGATCAAGCTAGAAGAAACAAAATCAAAATCAAATTGGAAGATGGCTCTGAGACTGAAGAAACAAAAGTTATTCGAGATTTAGCTATAGAGTACTTCTCTGACCTTTATAAGGGAACTAGATATTTTCACAATGATGACCTCTTCAGCTGTATTCCCGCTCGAATCACAGAAGAAGATAATGGTTTTCTAATCAAAATGCCAGATGGCGAAGAGATTAAAGATGCAGTGTTTGAATTAAACCCCTCAAGTGCTCCTGGACCTGATGGTTTTGGAGGCCATTTCTTTCAAAGTTGTTGGAAAGATATTGAGGAGGATATTTTTAAAGTTGTCTATCAGTTCTGGACCCCTGATAGCAAGATCCCAAAAGGAATATCAGCAGCCCATATATGTCTTATCCCCAAAATTTCCAATGCCAAGTCCTTTAAGGATCTCAGACCTATTAGCCTCTGCAATTTTGCTTTCAAAATCATTTCCAAAATTTTAGCTGGAAGGATTGCTAAGATTCTCCCAAAATTCATTTCTCAAGAGCAATCTGGTTTTATTCAGGGAAGAAGCATAAAGGAGAACATTGCCCTTGCTCATGAAACTACTAGAGATTTGAATAAAAAGGTGAGAGGGAATAACATTATTCTGAAACTGGATTTGTCAAAAGCATATGATAGAGTAAAATGGCCCTTTTTACATGAAGCTATGAGAGCCTTTGGCTTTCATGAAAACTGGATTGATATGGTTTATAGACTTCGGAATAATTGTTGGTATTCCATCAGAATTCAAGGGGATAACTTTGGCTTCTTTAAAGCGGAGTGTGGTCTTAGGTAGGGGGATCCCTTAACTCCAGCTCTTTTCACCCTGGTTATGGACATCTTGAGTAGAAATCTGAAATTTCAGGTGGACCAGCAAAAAATCAATGAATTCTCCTGCAGTAGAAGGGTGAAAGCAGTTTCCCACTTGCTGTTTGCAGATGACATCTTACTGTTCTCAAATGGTTCCACCAAATCTGTGAGGAGGCTAAAGAGTTTGTTGGATGATTTCAGTCTGGCTTCAGGTCAGGTTATTAATCAAGATAAGAGCAAATTTTTCATATCCAATAAAGCAGGGCAAGGTCAAGTCAGTAGAATCAAACATATCTTGAATTTTCAGAAAGGTTCTTTGCCTGTAACCTACCTGGGAATTCCCCTTTTTATGGTAAAATAAAATCTGAGTTGTTTGATTTTATCAGTGAAAGAATCCAGAATAAAGTGTCAGGTTGGAGGGCTAGATTACTCTCTTGGAGAGGTAAAATGACAGTTATTTCCTCCATTCTGAACTCCATTCCCATTTATGCAATGTCTGTCCTTCCTATTCCAAAAAAGACTGTGAATATGATTCAAAAGCTTATCTCAGATTTTTGTGGGATAGTGGTGAGCAGAAGAGATTTCACTGGATATCATGGGATAAGATAGCCAAACCTATTGAAGAGGGTGGTTTAAATCTGAAAATGCTGGCTAACACCAATTTATTCTGTATGAGCAATCTGGCCTGGAAATTTCTTCAAAATAATTCTATTTGGTCCAATTTTATGAATAAAAAATACAGGCTGCAGAGGTTCAGTCCCACTGATTCAAAGATCGGGAAAAAGCTGATTCCTCTCATTCAAGAGTTAAGCAATCAAAGTTTTTGGAAGATTGGGAAGGGCAACATTAAATTCTGGTCTTACAAGTGGTGGCCAATGGACACAGATCTGTAAATGTAAATGGTCTTCCTGATGATTTTATTGCTAATATTTGGACTGATTACAACAAGAGGAATGCATATCTCTCAAATATCCCAACTGATATACAACAATATGCTAATACAATAGATTTAAAAGACTATGAAGATAATCTAATATGGAAGAAGTCAGAAGACAGAATCTTCTATTCCACAAAATTCAGGAACTCCTTTTCTGTTAACTCATCTCAGTTTATCTGGTGGAAAAAATTCTGGAAGGCCTGGATTCCTTCAAAGTGCAGCTGCTTTCTCTGGAAATGTTTGCAGAGGGTAGTTCCTGTGGATGATATTCTTATAAGAGCTAAGGTCCAAATTGCTTCCAAATGCCTTTGTTGCTCCTCTAGCCAGCAGAAGACTTTGGATCATTTATTCCTCTTCAGTGATGTTGCTAGAGAAGTCTGGAAAGTCCTTGATAGGATTTTTGACATACAGGTGCAATATTCCAACTTCACACATGCAATTCATATATGGATCAAAAATACATCTCCTACAACTCGGTATGGATGTCTTAAAATTCTTGCTTTCATATTAGCAATTTGGAAGATTTGGAAATGGAGAAATACAGCAAGATATGACACTCCTCCGGATTCCAAAGGAATTTTGCCTAGGATTATATACTATCTGCAGCAGCAGGCATACCTCATCAGACCTATCAGGAAAGCATCTTGGCCGGAAGTTACATCCATTCAAAGCCTTCATATTCCTGTTCAGTCTCCTATAAAGAAAAAAGGCAAATGGGTCAAATGGAAAGCTAATCCCCAGGGTGTTACTCTAAATAGTCATGATATGGAGAAAGGATCTTCAGGAAAAGGTGGGGGAATATTTAGAGACAACCAAGGGAATGTCATAGGAAGCTTCAACTTCAAAAGTGACATCTATTACAATCAGATTCTTGCTCATTTTAAGGCTTTGTCAATTGCAGCGGACGTAGCTGTTAAATACAAAATCAGAGTAGCAGAGATTCAACTGGACTCACCTGAAGTCATATCCTGTTTAAAAGGCAATAGAAGTCCTCCGTGGAGAATCTTGGATGAGATGGATATTATTGTGGCTTGGTGCAACTCTGCCGATCTGAGAATGGTTGACAAATTTGGTGGCAAAGAGGATAGCAGAGGAGGCGGAGACCATCCTTAATAGTTTTTTCTTAAGAGGAGCACTGAGTTCCTCGGTGAGGAGTATTATCAGAGAAGATCGAGAGAGTTTACCTCGTTGGCAGGAGGATTAATGGTTTCTTCAGGCTAGTTTTGGCTGGTCAGGGTGAATGGGTGTCGGTTTCCGTTGATGGGCGTCCTGCTGTGTTAGGTTTTATTTGCCCCTTTTTTTAGGTTGTTGGCCCTTCTTTGTTTTTTGTTGTTTTTCCTTTTAAGCCGAATGAGTTGTTCCTTTGTAAGGCTCCGAGTCAGGCTTTTTGGCTCCTTTTTTAATAAATTTTAGGGGATCGTCCCTTTTTTTTAAAAAAAAAAGTTTAATTAAAATTAATAACACAAGCTGTGAACATATTAGCACCTTACTTTTATAACAATCTTTCTACTTGCGAATGAAACTGAACACTAAGTGTATTAATATTTCTAAAAACATATGAAATGACCTCAAACATGTAGAAGTGAACATGATTCAAGATCAATAGAAATTGACATTGATAACCAATGTAGCTAGTGACGGATCTACTGGAACGACATCAGGGACCATCGTCCCCCAGATTCAACCAAAAATACTTCTATCTATGTTAATAAAAGAAAAAAAATAATTTTCATATTATTAATTTAACCTAGATTTTAATTTTGTGCCTTAAATTCAATCTCATTTTTAATTTTGTAATCCACATCCAACCCAAAACATCTTAATATAGTCAAATTTAGCCCATAATACATCAAAATAGATAAAAATATATATTTAAAACAGAACAAATTTAACACCTCCGACACTAAGCCCAAGGCTCAAATTCCAGTCCTCAACTCAGTGAAGAGCCAACCTAACTTCATTTGTATCCCTTTCATATGTTCGCCACCGGCCGGATGCCCGGAGCTACAGCACGAAGCGCGTAATAGTTAGGATAATAGATACATTTTTCGTACCCCCGAATTAAAATTTCGGAAATCCCACTGAATGTAGCCATAGTTCCACTAAGTACACTTATAACTAATATTCAAAATAACAAGTGAGTGGTCTCAATTAATTTGTTTACCATCATCGGTTATGTCAAAGCTTTTACTAGAATGTGATAGACTACTAACAAAATTATAGTGACTTTCCCCAACTTTTCTTATGAATATTTATCCCAAGTTGATCCCTGATGTTCTTCTTTTATCCTAGTCAAACACCTCGAAATAAAATCATCGTATCTTGTTCATAAGTAGGTCTTAGATTATAGTATGTCTTTATAAATCATGGGTGCATAGCATTGGGTGTGAAGTGAGCATCACCCTCTTTAACACAGGACCACACCCCTGATGTCGGTTAATGGAACACATAATCAACTCTTATATTGAAGAACCACATCTTCACCAATAGTGAAGTTTGTATGCTTGTCCTTCTGAAATGCGCTCTTACCGTGATCCATATAATAACCATTATTACACTGAATAACAAGGAACTTAAAACAACCAAAGAATATTTTAGTTACATAGGGTATAGAACAAACAATCTATCTATTACAGATTTGAATTGAAAAATGTTTACTTCCTACGAGATAACAAGCTACCCTGAAGCACAGACGACGAATTGAGTGAACATTACACTAGCCAGAGTACTTTCAATATAAGATTGGACTTCAAGCAAACCCTTGAAATAAGTCAATGCCTCTTCATTCGGTACTCTAGTTTACATGCTTCATCTGTTACAGTTGAGGATCTCTCAAGGCTAATATGCCTCTCTACTAATTAAGTCATATTCAGTGGGGGCTTCAGATGACCAGGCCGATGTTAAGGAGCTTCACTTTTTGTTCCCTCGTCTTTTTTCCAATCTCTCTTTTGGGCTGGCCTTCTCTGAAACCATTAGCTGTTTGGAAAAAATCTACCATTCAAATTTTATGCTATATGAGCCACATTAGAAGAATGCTCACTCCAAAAAGGCTCATTCAAATCGTCACAAGTGAAATCAGTGCCCTTCCATACTGAAGCGAGCTAAGAAATAAAGTATAAGCACATCTCTAAACACACGTGGTCCTTCCAAAAGCCTCAATAATGTTGCTTGCATAAAAACAACCAAAACCAAAGGGCACTCTTCGATATAAAGACAACCCGAAAAACAGCTACATACCTTTCAACTTATGTTCAGTTTTGTTTTTCCAAGAAACATTTTGGTATAATATATAGAAGCAAGCAACTTGGTGAATATCTTGATAAACTATGGAGATCAATGTATGAAAGCTGCTCGACGCTCACACAGATCATCCACAACACCTTCGAGCATCTGTAAGCTATCTTCCTTATTCTTGCCACCAATTTGCAGCCTGCTCCAGACCTTCTCAAGCGTCATCTCTCCTCTTAATTGTCATAACCGCAGAACACATATTTTCCTGATGTCATCAACTCTGCCTCCGCATGGCCACAATCACTATATTTCTTCGTACAAGCTCCAGCCAATATTAATTTGGGCACAATCTCTGTAACTGATAATCTCCTAATTTACAACAGTTGGCCCACCCAAGAGACCTTCATCACAATTAAACTAACAGACAGCCTAAGGGCCCTTGAATTTTAATTGAAGGAAACTACTGAAGCTCCCACTTTGTCATTCCCCTTAGAAACTTCAAAACGCAAGCCAACTAAGAGATTTGAAACAAAATAACAAAAACAACAAACAACCATGCAATCTGTTGACATTCAACAAATGAAATTTAAAAATCTAGGTTTTGATTCACCTTAAGACTTTTTACAGGAGTTGCCAATCATCCTCATTTCCCATGTCATCCTTATCCTTGCTATCTAAGTGTGCAGCATCACACATATCAATCTCACAATTTTGGTCTGCATTATCATCGTATGATGCAGTCTGTATCTTTGGAGTATCAGAGACCGTAAACAATGGAGCACCATGAGAATCCTCAACCAACTTGGTGGCCTGCCGACAGAAATCAACAAAATCATCCTGATCACGGCAATAAAACCCAAGTGCTAAGGATGGATCAATTGACTCAAGAGGAATGTGACGCAAGGTGTTGCAGTGATACGATGATGTATCAGTGTCCAGGTTTTCTTCATTGATAGTGATGACCTGTTGAGCTAAATGTGGATCAAGGTATATAGCCTTTGCATCTTGGACCCCAACAATGTATGTGGAAGAGCCCGGTTTGCCGCCAAGGATACCTAGGCTCTGTTTAAAGGTGAAAGTTGCCTCCAAAGATGGAATATATCTGGTATTAATTTTGTCAAGACCGAGAACCAGCGGAATCAGCAAAAGAATAGGTGCCCAATCAGATTGTCCTTTTGAGAACTCTAAACAGAGTCTGGAAGCATCCCGGATACAGACAACTGGAGCCCCACCTCGGCCCCCGTTCTCATCACCTGAAACAACATAAATGACCATGGGCAAGGGGTGGTGGACGAACGAGTCGGCAGTTTCTGTCTTGGAACGGACAAGAGCTTCCCAAGCACGGCAGACAGCATATGGGCCAGCCCATGACCCAACAGCAAGGCCACAGTTTTTCCCAGCTCGAAGAAGATTATGGATGGAAAACTCTGATGATTCAGAATCGCCAAACAGTTTCAGTAATTGCAGGTATTCTTTTTCCGCTGGATTATGAGACGGCTTTCTCCATGATCTGCCCAATCGATGGAATAATAGGGCCTGAGCAACGAGCATTTGGCTGCTCCTCAACATGCATCCCCAGTGTTGATCAGAGGTATACTTAGAATCTCCGATGGCACAAAAACCCTTCCTGTAAGTAAGGAGTATTCGGGAGGAGAAGTCCTTTTCAAAAGCAGCAAGTTGAGATGAATCAGAATCGTCATCAATTTTATAGGGAACCCCTAAAAGCCATACATGGTTTGGGGAGTTAGATAGTCCGGTATTGTTTGGAGCAAGCATGCGGTCGTGAAGCCTTCTCATGGCACCGACACCGCAAATGAGCCTTTTGACAGCAGCGCCCCATGTTAAGCTTCCTTCAGCATCCTCCTGGAGCTAAGTAAGATGGAACCATTGAGGTGTCAGCAAGAGATAAATTACCAGAATCATCCCCAGAAAAAGGAAAAGAAATCTAAAGTGATAGACATTAAATAGCAAATATACCCTGAGAAGATAGAAACTGGAAAATCAAAAATTATGTATGCCAAGGAAAACGCATAGATTAACCAAAAAAAGAAAAGGTAAAGAAGATGCCTGGTGATGGTGGAGGGCGAGGGGCGGTTGAGGATCATTCTGTTCGTTCCTCAGTGACATTCTTGTGGACGAGAATGGAAGTCGGCGCAGATGGGGTAGCGTCGACCAAACCAAATCAACTCAAAGATGTCAACGGGCGATCGAGGAAGGGAGGGGAGGGCTGAGAGGTGAGGTGGATTCGGGGAAGTTTTAGGTCAATTCGATTCTCTTGGCCTTGGATGGATGGATCCCAATAATATGTTTTCTTTTCTGTTTGCTTGCAATCGCAACAAGCCTTTCAACTTGCTCTACGTCTCTAATCCCCCACGTCTTAATTATCTACGTATATCTTATTAATTTGTGGGGGTTGCAGGGCTGAAAGCTTTTGTTTCCCTCTTTCGTAGTTAATCAGCTTTTTTTTTTTTTAATTTAGTTGAATTCACTACTTTAATTTCAATTTATTCGAGCTTAATTTATTTTAATTTTTATTTAATAACCAGTGGTCAACACTCATCTTCTATACTAAATATACTTTATTTTTTAAATAAATGATAAAGTAAGATGGAAAAGTAACCAAAATTTGTCGACAAAATGATAATTATTAATAACATTTAACATTTCATCTATAATTTCATTTCTTATTCATTTCAGCTCATTTTCAACAACAACAAAACCTCTAACCATCGGATTGAACAAATGTCATTATTAGGTAGTGTTTTCGAGTCATATTTTGGAAGGAGAGATGGATTTTCAAGTATTGAGCTAAATGATGGTTGTTCTTGAATTTTAATATGGTGGAAAAGGATAGATGGAAGAATTGAATCCCTCCAAAAACATCATTTTTCAATCCTCATATTTTGAGGATTTGAAAGAATTTGAGCTCAAAAGACAATTTGGTCCTTTAAGTTCTTTTATTCTTACATTATTAGATGGTTATTTAAGTACATAAATTATTTTTACTCTTTTTTTCTTTCTCTTCTACACGAGAACGCACTTTTCTTTATTTTTTCTCTTATATCTTTCCAAATTCATCCTTACTTGGGAAACAACTTTTTTACTTGTATTCTCATATCATTTTTTCTCTTTTTTCTTTTCCTTTCAAATCACTTTTCTCTCATTCTCTCCAACCTCAATAACAAAGCCTTAAAGTTTTAATAATGATATATTTCATTGTTGACTGATATTAGTGAATCTCTACTTGCTTTTACTATTCAACTTAATTTATCACATATCCAAAATCGCATAAGTAATATTATGACTTTCTATGTAAGTAGTAAAATGCAAAAATGTCTCATTTATTTTTCGTGCTTGATACTTTCATGTATTGGTGTTCACCAATTTGATTTCAGTATAAGAATGAAAATGATTCATCAATCAATTTTCTCTACTTTTAATGTTTATTCTTTTATATTTTTATAAATTTATGTTTTAATTTGAAGAACTATACTCCTTTGGAGTTAGCTAAACTTCCAGGGAATGGCTCCAAGGAATTATCTGAACCCTCCATTAAAATTCATGATAGTCAAGTGCTGTTATCCGAAAATCAGTCCCGTGATCAAGGGATGGTGACTCTCAAACTAGAGCTTCAATATTGACTTGTTTGGAATAGGGTGAATTTTGTTCTCATAACATTTTATTATTTTATTTACATCTTAATATAATGAGTTAATTATATTCAATCTGATCTTCATTATCAAACTAAAAATAAAATTAACACTTATGTCAAAATATATGTCGATCAAAGAAATTAAGAAGACTAATTTGAAAAAAGTGTAATAAGCATTGATCTATTTTAATTGTTTTCATTGAAAAAGAAATCCTGATTATAACTAGACATAGAATCCAAAAAGTATTGAAGAGCTCTTTATTAATCATTTTAAAAATATCATGGGGTCTTCTCATCATACTATCCCTTTCATTTATTTATTTTTCTCCTGATATTTGCAGTTGTCTTTATGTAGAGGTATTTGATATTGAAGTTTAAGTCAGTTTACAGGGACAAGTTCAAGTATTGATGAATTTATTACAAAGTTTTACGAATGCTCATGACCTGTTATACATACAAATGTTGGTCGTGTAGATAACTTTAATTTTGAATAAACAAACTTCTAAGAGGATCAGCTCTTATTTTTATCTCATAGTTATATGTTTCTCCTCTTTTTACATATTATTATAGGTCAATCTCAATGTGCAATAATATTTATGAAATTATGACTATACTAGCAGTGTTGCTACTATGATGTAAAACTTTATCCACATTCTTATTAGCTCTAAGCAAGAACTTTAATTACCGGCAGAAGTTGCTGGGCATCGCGTGCACAATAACAGAGTTGAATTTGTTAATTGTAAGACACAAGTTTGCATCTCGAAAACCATAAAATACTTTTATGGTTGTGCAGTAATTCATATTATTATATATAAATCTAGATCCAGATTATCTTTCACTAGATGGTTTTAATTCAGACGGTCATATAAGGATTTATATCCAAAAAGGTACTCTACACACATAGTGTAATTCAATACGAATAAATAGTTACTTTTTGCGGTGTGACATACATAGCTTGATTGTCTCTGAATAACATGTTAGGTGTCGTACCTCTATTGATATACACATCAGGTTATCACGGCATTGCCGAGATGACACCTTGACAGTGAAAAGTTGTCCCGGCGTGATAAAATGTAGTTTATGAACGCTTGTTATGTCTAGGGCATTGTTATGTCTATGAACGCTTGTTTTCCTTTATAAAATGTAGTTTGTTTAGCATAAGTAGCAGTCATATTTATTCCTATGGTAATAGAAAAAGTCTCATTGGCTCTTTACAAGAAAGTGGATAGTTCAACATTGTAGTTGGGCTACTCCACTCGGATAAGGTGCGCTCTTTGAGTCAATAATATTTACATAGGCATACCCCGGTACCTACTTGTATTGTAATCTTTTATGAGATCAATGAAATGTGACTTTTCTTTTAATTGATGTCCCGACTTACTTGATTTATGTGATAGTGTAATCCGTGCCCATATTGTGAATATATTGCTTATATCCGTTGTAGCCTTAAAAGTACTCGAATTACGGGATAAAGACTAATTTGGTGACTCTTGTGTGAGCCAACAAGTGACATACGAGCTAATTTGAGAGGCAGTTCATGTCAATTGGTATCAAAGTAATGTTACACGACAGTGTCAATCGTGAAATCAAGCGAATGAATTATTTTCTCAAAGGCATGTGTGCCCAATTTGAGTTACTACTAAATGAAATCGAGCTATAGAGCTAGAAGGCATGCAAGCGGGCATGACCTTGATCATTGAGAGATTGAGAGAGCTCGAAGAAGCTCGTAATGAAAGAATCCAAGCCCTGGAGGCTCGATTCATTGAGTTCAACCAATTATGTGAAGAGAGGTGGGCGTAACCCATCAAAAAGACTTTGTATTGACTGCACAAGATGAGCCACAAAACGCTCATGAAGAGCTCAATTGGAAGGTGATTGAAGTAGTTTCGGTCTTGAACAACGAGTTGAAAGAATTATTGATTAAGGTGTTGAACGAAGTCCCAGAACCGCGGCCCTATGGTGGCAAATGAAATGCAAAAAAATTGGATAACTTTATATTCGATATGGAACAGTATTCCGCATGGTGAGGGAAGAAGCTGACGAAGAAAAATAATGATGGCCACAATGTATCTTACCAAGCACGCAAAAGTCTGGTGGAGATTAAAATATGAGGAAATTCAAGCTAGCCGATGTAGTATTGAGACGTGGAAAGACTTCAAGAAGACCCTAAGAGACTAGTTCTTCCCTGAGAATGTAAGCTACAATGCTCGGCTAGAATTAATGTCACTGAGGTACACAAGTGATATCCGCGAGTACGTGAGGCAATTTGTGGCCTTGATGTTGGATATTAAGGATATTTCGTAAGTGGACAAGAAGTTTTATTTATCCGAGGGTCTAAAACCTGAGGCCAAAATAAAACTCAATCGGTAAAACACTCCTGATCTTTCAAGTGACATATGTGTGGCAACAAGGCTTACTAACTTCACATTTGAGAGAAATCCCTGAAAAGATGAGTTTGGGAACGAGTAAAGCGGTCTCCCCCATGTCAAAATTGATTCCTTGGACAAGAAAACTCTGGGCCCTCAAATTCTCTAAATGATAGGCCTTCCAAAAAAATGATGCGGTTCTTAAAGAGTCTGACGATGTAATGTCCAATCAACTACAAAAAGTGTCGCCGCCACGAAAGAGTGCGGACCATGAGATAAATCTATTGTCGGGAACAAAACCTCTAGCAAGAGGGACATATTGAATGTCTCTCCCTAAGTTAGCGGAACTTCGAAAGCAACTAGGAGAAATTTTGGAAGCATGCTTCATTCAACCCTCAAATATCCTTTCGGGGCACCAGTGCTGTTTCAAAAGAAGCAAGATGGATCATTAAGGCTATATATTGACTAAAGAGCCTTGAATAAAAGAATAGTGTGCAACCACTACCCGAGTCCCCTCATTGCTGATCTCTTTTGATCAGATAGGTGAAGCAAAATACTTTTCAAAGTTGGACCTGTGGTTTGCATATCACCAAGTCAGGGTTGCTAAGAGGGATGAACAAAAGACAACTTGTGTGACACGATATGGTGCTTACTGGTTCCTGGTGATGCCCTTCGGACTTACTAATGCTCATTTTACGTTCAACAGTCTTATAAATGAGTTGTTTCATGACTATCTTAAAAAATTTGTTTTGCCTATCTAGATGACATTGTTGTCTACAGCAGGACACTAGAGGAACATGAAAATCATATACGGATAATACTACAAAAGTTGAAGGAGAACCAACTATATATGAAGGGGGAGAAGTGTTCCTTTGCAAAGAGATGCATTAACTTATTTGGCCACAAGATTGAAGAGGGGAAGATCTGTATGGATGAGAAGAAAGTCTAAGCTATTAGAGATTGAAGAACCTCAACAAGTGTCAGTGAACTTCGCTCATTTCTTGGACTTTACAACTATTGTCGTAGAGTCATGCGTAATTATTCATAAATTGTGGCTCCATTGACTAGTTTAGTTCAAAAAGATGAAAAATGGAATTGGAGAGAAGCTTGTGAAATGGCTTTCGAGAAGTCAAAAGTGTCAATGATGAAAGAGTGTTCGTTCGATGCCCGATAAGTCCACACATCTGAAGTTGAAAGACGTTGAAATGAGATATACTATCCAAGAAAAAAAGTTGTTGGCGATCATTCATTGCCTACGAGTATGAAGGCATTACTTGTTAGGAGCTCAATTTATCGTACGTACGGATAACATTGCGAAGAGCTACATCTTGACTCACTCGAAGCTCACGGCAAAACAGGCCCGATGGTAAGAGCTTTTAGTCGAGTTTGATGTGGTGATAGAGCATAACATTGGGAAGACAAATCAAGTCACAGATGTAATAAGCCGAATTGCCAACTTTGCAAGTCTTTGTAAACTTGCCCACTTATCAGCTAATGGAGTGTCCTTGTCCATGGGAGAATTAATCAAGAATGGGTTGGACAAGGACTCATTGGCAAGAGCTATCAAGCAGTTGATTGAAGAAAGAAAACTCGACGCTTTTGGATTGAGGATGGGTTGATAATATCCCAGGGGAGAAAGATATACGTGTCATAAGTGGAAAGCTTGAGATGCTATATAATGCATGAATGCCATTATACCTTTTGGGCAGGACACCGCGGATGGAAAAAGACTTTAAATCTCATCCAATGTCAGTACTTCTGGCCTCGCATAAAAGAGGATGTTACATGTTACACAAAGACTTGCTTGACTTGCCAACTAAATAAAGTAGAAAAGAGCCGATCTTTGGGTCTCTTAGAACCCCTAAAAGTCCCCATAAGACCTTAGGAAAGTAGTCATGGACTTCATCACTTGCTTGCCAAAAGTCGAAGACTACTTGATGATACTAGTGATCATTGATAGATTCTCAAAGTAAGCTACCTTCAGCCCTGCCCCAAAATCATGCTTCGCAAAAGAGACAATGTTCTTATTCTTTAGAAACATCGTGAAATATTATGGAGTCCCACGGAAGGTTTACATGACACTTTTGGAAGGAGCTTTTTAACTTGATAAGTTCAAAATTAAAGATGTCGATGAGTTAACACCCACAAACTGACAGAAAGACAGAGCACTTCAACGGGATGTTAGAGGAGTACTTGCGACACTTTGTGAATACAAATCAGACAAACTTGGTCAATTTGCTGGATAATGCCTAGTTTTGCTTCAATTTACATAGGAGTTTGACTTCCAATAAGAGTTCTTTTGAAACGGTGATGGACCAACAACCATTTATGCCACATACTTCAACAATATACTGAGAAGAACCCAAAATATGTATATCAGAGATTAAAACTGAGCTAAGATGCAGTTTAAGTGGGATTTTCCACCATCTTGAAAATGTAAAACATTAGAGAACAACGCTAAGCTGAGTTGCAATCACATCTTAAATATAGTTCATCATAATCTCAGATAGATATTCCACCAAGCTTTGAGGCAGGTTTTCTCACATACCTGAAACAATATTGTAATTCATAAGGTCTCAATCATTTGGGCTGAGTGGTTCTCAATGACATAATCCCTTTGTTCATGAATACATGTCATTTTAATATAAATCCATTAAATTCTGACTGCAAATTATTAAAAATATAGATAAACAACAATTACAAACTAACAATATTATTAAAGTAAAAGTTAATACAACATAATGAAATTTGATATTACAACAAGTGTTACAATACTTTATTCAGCAAACAACAGGTCAACTTTTATCTTAAAAAGTCAATAGGAGAACAACGGACCTCTTGGATGACAAACTGTCACCCAATTACTAGAATAGTACCCTTAGTGGCTCAGTCAGAGAATATACATTCATCCCTCATTCTAATTAACTGCTGATTGTCATGCTAGCAAATCAAATGGAGTAAAACTAGGATTGTGCTGTTGAACCCCACACAACCTAAGAGTGATATGCTTCTATAGTTAATTTTTAGATAAATTTAAGTGTGAAAAACTCATTGCTGGAAAAAATTTGATAAACAAACTGTAGTCCCTAATCTGCCTTACCGAATCACAACAAGCAACTATAAATATGTATAAAAAAGGTTGAATTCACTTAGCATACCAAATATGTGTTTTCTTCAATTCAATGTCAAATTCAGATCAGAAGCATATCAATCCACTAGGCTCTTTATTTGTAGCTCAGCCGTCATAACTCCGAGTAGTCCAGCATCAAGAAAGAGGATGTAACCAATATTTTAAAATATGTACATCCATGTCATTTTGCACAAAATAATAATGCGAAATAAAACAAAGATCTCATAAATCTTGATTTACGCAAACATATTCCTACACTCATTTTTTGAAAACCAAGAAGGGCAGCTTCATCTATTGTCAGGTCAGTCCATGTCCATGAAATCACCATTTGTGGACATTGAGGGGACGAGCCAAGTAAGGAAACCCACGTCAGTATCACAGCTGATCCTTTGGAATGAGTACTCAATCAACATATGCCAAAGGTCTCCCACAGTCCACTTATGAGACAGAATCCACTGAGTAACCTGAATAATATTTGAGAAGTGTGAATTAATAGAAAACCTGAATTTCCTAAAATGCACATACCACTAGTAGGATGCAATTTACATGCAAGACTCATAGTTTGACTCAGGGGAGTGCAAATTCGACGGGATTTTAGGGCTTCAAAAAATTGGACTGGTCTTTTTGCCTAAAATAATTATTGGGTTTTACAGAAAGACCATAATGGATCCCTATTGTTGACCTCAATCAAAAAAATCAAAATCCATATCATTAACAAAACCATGTGAGTGATTGGATTTTAAGCTTGAAATTAACTTTATAGGAACATCAGCATATATCAAAAATTCTTGTCTCGTAATTGTTTTTTTCTCTTGTAGCTTGATGCTAAATATTTTTATTTGCATTTTTATTTTATTAATTTAAAATTAAGTTGGGTTGATCAAGTTAAGCCGCGAACCAAAATAATTTTAGCCTAAACTGGGTTGGGTATAATTGTTAATGGGCTAATATTTGAGCTAGTGAATTTAGTCAAACAAATATTTGGACAGTTGCGAAAGCCAGGCTGATTTTAAAATTTGGATCAAAATTACACCCTTTGTTGGACTTATGTCCCTTGTTTTAGTCTCTGAAATTTGCTGTAAAAAGATGGAAATTGTAACAAGTTATAATTTTTGAACAAACAAACATCTCCTACAATGGCAGCTCATGCAAAATCGTCCCCTTGACGGAGCTGATATCCAACAGTTTCATTCTTAAATAGATTGTTTTATGGTAATTTGTTATTACCTGTTCCAGACTCTGTAAGGCAGCCAAACCAAATGTGTAGTAGGCAATAAATGGTCTCATTGCCTGAAATAGACAAGACAATGTCAAAGAGAATTTGATCACAGGATTAATATAATATCCCGATTTATTTACAAATACAAATGGGGAGATGACAAAATCATCTAGTGCGCATTTACCCTGCATTGATAAAAGATTCCATGTATTTCTTCATATTAGTCTTAGAATGCAACAAATTCAAGAGATGTAAAGAAAAATGTGATGTCAGGAAATAAATGCCAAATGCATTTATTCTAAACAAATGGGGAGTTCAATCATGATTTACCATCTGAAGAACAAATTTAACAAAAACAAGAAGAAAACGCAAAAAAGAAACCATCCCAGTCTCATCCAAGACTCCTACAAATGCCATTGCATAAAATCTATGACCATTTGTAAAATGAATACAAACTACTTTGTCGAAGTTTCCTATAAACCATGACATGATATCTCTGTTTTGCAAGCAAAACTAATATCAATCTACTCATTACTTCACCGTTGCAATTTTCAGTGTCCATGCTTCTCATCAAGTCCGATTGGGTAAATCATTAATCATGTAGAAGTTGTCGTTGTTTTATAAATAGCCATTGTGTATTTTATTAGTAATTTATCGAGTTTAAAACTCTGCAGACTTAATTATTGAAATTGCAAGAGAAAGTAGTCAGTTGAATACATGATCATTAAATGTGCAATTGCCGCCCAACAATTGATAAAAATGATTACAGAGAAACAAGTGAATTGTGTTATATTGCATTTCAATCCTTAATTTTTTTTTTATTTTTTATTTTTTAAAAAGAAGAATCACCTCTGAAGCAGCAAGCCATTGAACCACCATTTTTAATTCAGGATCTCCACCAAAGGCACCACAACCCCAGTTCCCTGTCACAATTCCAACCGCGTCTTGATTATCCATATATCCACCTTTAACCTGCCCATTAATACAAAAAACACGCCATGTCTTCATTTAGTATAAAAGCATAATTTTACATAGTTTTAATCAAATCTCACCCAATGGCTAGTCCCTGAAACCACATCTTTATCACTTGGATATCCACAAGTTCCATGAGCACAATCTTGAGAAATCCTTAGAAAATTTTGATATTTCGACTGATCCAGAAAACCACAAAATGCCTTATTAATCTCACTGCACACACCAAAGTTCATGATGAGAAGGGAGGTCATTTAGAAAAGTAAAATTAAAAGAGAGAGCTCACAAATAATCTTTGAGTAAACCAATATCACATAGACAAAAAGGATGTTTAGGACCGCGTACCGAAGAATGAACTTCAGTTCGTACTGTCTCATTTGCGGGCTACACAATGCATCTATTGCAATTAACCTTGTTTCACGTCTTCCAAATCGATCAACCTTTTTTTGATCTATATGGGCACCAGAAAAGCGGAAGGTATGAGCATACCTAATGGAAAAGTAAAGGCAAAGCTATCAGCACTAACGTGGTATGGTGTTTCAGGTTACAGGGTGATTTAAGGACCACAAGGGATACGCTTTGAGAAAATAACAGTATCGAAGTAAATTCACACTACCCCCCAAATCATTTTAACTGGTTGAACCGAACTGAAACAGAAACATAATTCAGATTGTCTACTACACTCTGCTAAGCTGCATGGCAGATGAAATTGATCATTCTGGGAGACCCAAAAAATGAATGATATGCGTGGTAATACAAGTCATTTATTCAATCAAAAAACAAGCATAGATGCATCACACCAAATCAACTAATAGAAAATTGCTGAACCTCTTTAATATCCCTTACAATTTGATAAGGAAATATTAAAACACTCACCCTACATAATCTGAAAACCGTTCCGTGCCGACTATTTCTATAGCTTCGTTATCTGCCATTGAAGCAAGAAACAACATTCCGGCAATAAGCTCAGGATTAGTCATAAATCGAATCTCTTCCTACAGAAGTAAAAAGGGATGTCATCATTATATGGTAGCATGGGATGGGGTGTGCCCCATGATTTTGCAAAATAAAGGAAGAGAAAATCAAGTAGCTGAGTGTTGAGAAACGGAGATAACATTACGGCCTCAAAATACAGAGAAAACATAAACTGAAAAAAAAAATTACTTAGTTCATTGAGTCTGTGTTTGGTTTAGGAAAAATGGGTGGTTAGAAAAATGTAAGGGAAAATGAGAGGCATATCAAGTTTGGTTTACATGAAATTACAAAGAAATAAATAGATGAAAACTTGTCTGGAAAATTTGATTTCCGCTTACTTTCCTTGATATTTTCCGTAGCTAACCAAACAAGGGGTATACAAGATCGAATCCCTGAGTGATTCCATTTTTCCTCAAATTTTTATTTTCCTCACACTTTGCGAATCCTAAGGATATATGAAATTGAAATGGAGAAATAGCAGAATCCTAAATTGTGGATATAGTTTAATTACATGGTTCTAAACTCCAAGACATAGACAATAACCTGTACGCATCCACTACGAAGAGCACCCCCTCCAAAATATCTGTTAGCAAAGTCTACTTCAAGGCCTTCACTTGACTGATCCTCAATTAAACCTGAATTATAAACCTAAGTGAAGAGAATTGATAAGTAACTACGAAGTTCAAAATCCATTACAGATAAGAGAATGAATTCAATGCCAACAATGGGAAATCAGTATCTATACACAAGTTAAAAGAAGAAGAGGTAGAAAAAGAAAACCCTTTAAGACGCATTACCAAAAATCGGCAGAGGGGAACATCAGATTTACTCCACATATTAACTCCTGGAAAAGAAACTTCTTGGGGACATGGGGCTAAAGGAAGAACTTTGCGCTCAAAGGAGACTCTACCCGATGGCATGCAGAAGGAAATCCTTTCGAAATAGTTAGTGATGCACTTTATTTTATGTTCCATCCTTTCACTATAATTTTCATAGACAATCCTGAAATGCCAAATTCCAAAATGGACTTAAATGATTTATATCAGAGGCAAAGCTTTTAATTGCTTTCTATCACAAGCTAAGATCAAGAAGGGTGACTGACTGCAAATTGAGAGTGTAGATCAGTTTTTTAATCCCACAAATTTTCCCAGCAATGACAGTTTTTCTAAAGCTTTTCAAAACCATAGTGATCATTATGAAGGTCAATAAAGCAATGTAGGCCTCTCATTACAAAAAATTAAATGAGAAAAGAACGCAGGTAAGGAACACATAAACCAAGAGATTTGAGTGAGGAAAAGTAAAAAATTACTAAAATACGAAGAAACAATACAAACATAAAATGCTAAACATAAAAAAGAACTATTAGTTACATACTCAAACAACTGATCAAAGTTGATCAGTGGGAGATCTTCAGCACCTCTGTTAGAAGTGGGAAATAAGCAGAAGAATGAGCATGTGAGAAGAGCAGCAATCAACTCCTGTTATGAGCATAAGACAAACATTTTTAGAAGCATGTGAGTATGATAGACCATTGAGTCAATGAACACAATTTCATAAATACTAATTACAGGGGGAAAGCCAGAAAATATGCACACATTTAGAAACTGCATCACTCACCCACAAAATAAGGAAAATGTTAAGGCCGGTGCGTGTATTATAAAGCCACTTAACATGCACATCCAAATCATACTTAGTGGTTACAGCTTCAGATGTGGCATATTGAAAGTGTAATAAGACAAGGACAGTAAATATGACCTGACTGAGGAAAACAATGCCAGGATGCTGCTGCTTCAGTATTCTAAGACCTGTTGGGACTCCCTCAAGGATGCTGTCCGCATCCTTGTAATGTGACGCTAACAAAGCGGGCAACCGCAACAGCAATTCAGCCATTTTAGGAAGAATGTGGGCAAACCATTTGGCCGAGTCCGCCCGCAGCATCAACTGATCCAAAGAGTAAAACTAACAGTCACCCATACAAAAACAGAGCGAAGAGTAAATAGCAATAGGCGGCATACATCATCGAAGAAGAGGGCGTAGCCGTGGGGAGCAGAAGGTACAAGGGGGTGGGATGAGAGGGAGAGGGAGTTCCTGATGTCGGATATGGCGAGAAAAAGTGACTCTCCGGAGTTGACTCTGCTGTGATCAGGTCCGTTGGAGATGGCTTTGAATACTTTGACCACCGGCGATGGCCAGAGCCATAGGAGGGACGACGAGCTGTAGATGAGAGGGAGGAAGGGCAATATTGAATTCGCATCCTCTCGCTTCTCCATCTCATTCCCTACGGTTTTTTTGTGCGTTTCAAAGGCAAGAGTGAATAAACTGGGTACGAACCGCTTTCTGGGGTTCTTATGTAATTTTGTAAATTTTATGAATAAAGTGTTTTGGAGTCCAGTATATATTTCCGCATCATTTTCATTTTGAAAATATTCATTGTAATTGCAAATGAATTCTTAATTCTTCAAAACTAAGGCTGTGTTTGGTTTAGGAAAAATTGGGCGGAAATGAAAATTTGATGGAAAAATTAATAAAAAAATTTATTTGGTTTAAATAGAAAATTAGGTGGAAATTAGATGAAAAATGTGATTCTTATCTCTAACAAATCAATCTAATCAAATTCAATGTATCTCAAACAAATAACTATTTTTTAATAAATTCAAAGTATTTCATCAAATTCAATGTATGAAGTGATGAAATACTCATATTTTTCTACATCTTTTCCATAAAACTTTCTGTGATCATGGAAAATGAAATGGATTCCTAACAATTTTTCTTGATATTTTCCTTATGAAATCAAACAAGGGAAAAGTAGATGGAATCCTCCAAAGATTCCATTTCTTTTCAATTTTTTCTCAAACTTTCTTTTCTACCAAATTTTCCTTATACCAAACACAGACTAAATGATTCAATTTCATCTAGCTTTTCCTTTTCTATCAATTATTTTATCTAAAAACAATTCTCTCGTTCCCATTTATTATTTATTTAATATTAGATTCAAAATAAAAATATTGGAAAACATCCATCTCATCAATCCTCTCTATCTCTAGCCATTTCATTCCACCTCTTGTTGAAATCTGTCCATTAAATCAGTTAATTGATTCGTATTGACTGTGGTTTTGGTTACCTCAAGAATCAGTTATTCTTAATTAGGGATTATAATGTCTTACAAGGGGTCGCTTATGATCAATGAGCTTTTGCCCATGTCTAATTAAGAATAAACATATAGGATCGCACACGATCGAGTGACGAATATTGAGTTGAGTAATAAACCGAATAAGATTCGGTCCAGATATGATCCGATTCAATCTGCACCTGATTCGGATGAATCAAATGGGTTAAACTCATGGGTATGACCCATGGATACTACCCAACCCAGCTGATGGGTTTGGCCCACGGGTTGAAACCCAGAAGCGCATCTCTTTATAAATAGAAACCTAGGATTTTTGTTTAAGAGGAGAAAAAGTGACGTCAGTTCTTCGGTTTGATATGTTTGAGAATTCCATTTGTATGCATCTTATAAGTTATACTGCTTAATATAGGATGTCAATAAGAAATAACACAATGTTAGCTAGATCTGAACTAAGTTGCATGTTAATCTGATTAGCAAGCTCATCAAATAAGAATATGATTAGACTTATTAGGTGGAGTAGTGTTTGGATGATATTTACGTGAATTATCCTAGGTGTAGTTTATTTCTGTTGCTAAACAACCCCTCATTTATGTGCAAACACTAAATAGTAAAATATTACAACTATAATGCTCATATAAGCCTCAAGCTACTTGTGTTCGGCCTGGTCTGGCAAACCAGTTATAAAATCATGTTTGACATTTGTTTTCGAGCCCTCTCGTGTTACTACGGGAGATGCGAATATACCCCAATGTCAATTACCAGTAAGTTCATTTGAAAAGATCAAGAATTCATTTTTGTTTCTTTTATGAAAACAGGTGAAACGATGAACTCAAAAGAGTGTTAGATGAGTATTTCACTGAATTTTAGATTGTACTTTGGACTCGCATTATTTGCATTTTCCCTTCCACAATTTTTAGTTCTCATTAAAATTGCATGTATAAATCCACGTAAGGCTTAAAAGAGGAACTTCAAGTGAGAAGCACAAGAAACAAGAGAGAATTAGTGAACCCTCCAAGTATTGTAAATAACTCAGTCAATGCTAACTTTTCTCTGTATATTTCTTTTTATATAACTGATGAATATAATTATTATTATGATTAATCTGCATGCTCATCTGGGCAATATAATTGACCATCTGTTGAATAAACTGTACATCTAGTAAATAAAAAGATTTCTGATGAATATAAATAACAGATCACCTGGTGAATATTTATATGCGACTGACGAATATAATTATTCTCATGTTGAATATAAATGTTCATCTCATGAATATGCATGCTCATATAGTGAATATATGTGCTCATGTTGTAAATATAAGTTTTCAATTAATGAATATGCATAGTAATATAATGAATATCGAACTAATAAACATCTGCTGTAAATAAGTTACTCATTTGATGAATGTGCATATTCATCTAATTAGCATATACATTTAAAAATATTTAATAAATTAATAGATTTAATTAATATTATGAATATTTATGAAATTTGGTGAATAAAATTGCATAAATAATGAATAAAAAAATAAAATTTGTTAATACATTGATTTTAATGTTTTAAAATTACATTGAATTTTTTTTTCATTTTTTTCTAATTCTATTTTTTTAATACTGATGTAGAATGAATTAGAAAATACTTGTAATAGGCTGAGTTATTTTACTAAACGAGACCGTTTTTTCATTTTAAAATTCTATTTTTTTAAAATGTAGAATGAGCACTAAACGAGACCGTTTTCGTGGGTTATTCGGTTTGTAGTCTCTAATCGGACGGATACCTCATTCGTCGGTTTGGTCCGATTTTAGTAGTCACGGTCCAAAGCTGAATCGATACTTACGCCTAGGGCAAGTCTACGCCAAAGAAGTCAAAATCTCAGCTCCGATCCATCATATTTTATACGGTTGCTTCGCAAGGCTGCGTTAGCTGTGCAATCATCATGGTACTTTTTTTCTCCTTCCCCACGTTTTTCTACTCCACTTTTTGTTAATCCATCACCATCATATCCCAGTGCTGTTTTTTAAAGGTTCTTTGTTCTCTATACCTTTGATATTCGATGCGGTTTCAGATTTTTCAGTACGCTAGTTAATCATTTTAACTTGCAGTATCACAATATAATGCTGAAGAGTTGCTTTGATTGTAGTATTATTATTTCATGGGCAATTTCTATCTGAGAATTACTAGCACTTGTCAGGCTTGTTAAATCTTGATTTTAACTTGATACGTGCTTGTAGGTTCACCTGCAGCCAGACCCCTTTCTTAATGAACTCAGCAGCATTTTTGAACGCAATGCAGAAAAGGGTTCTGTTTGGGTTAACTTCAAACGCTGTTAGTTATTACATTTTTGAATGCTGGTGCCTTCGCAAAGTGAATGGATTATCTTTTTCAAAATATATTCAAGTGACATTTGTGTCGTTGCCTGTGTTTAGCTTCTTTGAAGTCTAAGGTGGACAGAAACAAATTGCGCACCAAGGATGAAACAATTGAGTTCAGGTGCTTGGTACGAGCCACTGATGGGAAGAAGAAAATCGCTACTTCGGTATGAAGACTTCCTTAATAATATGTCTGTGATCACTTCTTTATTGTTATATGTCCAACTTTTTGAGGAGTTGCTTGAAACTCCTATAGCATCCTACACAGTCAATAGCTTGTACTTCAACCCCTATTTACATAGATCCGTTATACATGAAACTCTTACACTCCTGCTCAAGAATGAAGAGAAGCCTTTTTGATAGATAATACTAGAATTTAGTTGAAGTTTAACCGGGTGGTTTCTAGGCACATCGTTATCTCTTTCAGAGCCTAATTAACTCACCTATGGTCAGTAAATTTTCTTTTACCTTGGATTAGTATTTTCTTTTAAGAGAGTACATGATGCTCAGTAAAGATTTTTTCTTTGCTTGTGGTTATTGTCATTTGAGATGACTCATAGAACTTTGAGTGACTTTATTGCAATAATCTTAATTTTTGCTATGGGATGTAAATCTTTTGTGTTCGTATTTTTGTTGTTGTTATAGTAATCAATAGCAATTATAGTATTAATCTGTAGTTTCTCCATCTCATCTACGTCGTGTTGTTTGGGGTCAATTTTTTCTATATCTACAGTTGGTACTTATGGGCGAGTCAATTTACAACCAGCGTCTGTGTTTTCCATGTTGTTTTATTTGTTAATTCTTTTGTAATTTTTATATCACGTTGTTTCATGTTTTGTTTGTATTTCCCTTCAGTGTCCTGAACCTGTAAGTAATATATGCAATGTACAAGTAGGTGTTAACCAACAACATCAGTAACATTGAGGGGGCATTTGGTTTGGTTATACGACATTTATCAACAAAAGTGAAATACCATAGTATGTAATGATATATGCAACGGCATTTCATTTGGTACTTGGTTGAAGTGCTCATGTGTAAGTTTTTGTTGACGTGTGTATAAAACGATGGTAATAAATTTGTGTAATTAGGGCTGTTCATTAGTTGGATTACCATAGTGAAATACCATGAGTTGACGTGTGTATAAAACGACATTTATCAACAAAAGTGAAATACCATAGTATGTCATGCTTCTAGATTACCTTCTTGTGTAATTAGGGCTGTTCATTAGTTGGATTTTAAACCAAACCGAACCAAATCAAAAAATAATTGTATTATTTTTTTTTATTTTTTCAAAATAAAAAACCAAACTGATTTACAGCAATTCGTTTCTTGGTCGACTTGATTTCCAAATTCCAAAACTTGATTTTGATCTCTGGCTATTTTTCCCAACCGCTTGATTTTTTGGCTCCTCAGCTGGGTGCCAAGGACTACCTGCGCTTCCAAGCCTCCTACGCAACAATATTAAAGGCGCGCATGACATCTTTAAAGAAGAGGGAACGGAAGGAAAAAAGAAAAGCTGCAGATGTTAAACAAGCATGAATGGGTTGAGCATATGAAAAGATTTATAGCATGTCCCATTGAGATTTTATTTAATGTATAGTCCACCTTTACCCGGCAACTAATTTGGAATTTGGGTGTCAACATTTGTCAAGAATTTTTTTTGATTTGATGTGATTAGGGTACAACTTCACAGTTATTTTAACTGGATTCTCATCTTATTAATTGGCATTCCTATGTATAGGAGAGATAATTATAACCGGGCAAGAATTAACAAAACTGGGCAATTTCCGCATTTTTGGCGCCATTTCATAAATAGCTTATGAAGAAGCAAGAGGTGGGTTACGTAGCATAGCCAGATAGGTGTCTGTGGGTGTGGGTATGATCCCTTGTTTCGTCATAATTTCCAAGGGCTAGTCATTGGTAAATGAATTGTCCCAGTACGGAGAGCAGCCCTTTGGGGCTTTGCTATCGCTAGTAGGATTGTAACAAGGGAGCTGTTGTCCAGTCCCGCTACGACAGCACCAACTGTTACAATGGTGGAGTGGTTGGTCTTTGGGACAGATAGATGTTGAGACCATTAACTAGAGTAGTACGATTGTGGAGATTTTGGTCACTGGGCGGGGGACTGATCCAGGGCACCTGCATTTTTGGAGACCACTTAGTACAGCAGTAGTGGAAGCAGCATGTCTGGAGGTTGCGCACTGGGTAAGAGAGTGTATAGAGGTAAAGCATTTGTCATGAAAAAAGCTGCAATAAAGTGTCTTGTCAGTGTTTCAAATATGATGAGTGATAACACCGTTGTTGAGAGCATTATGCAAATAAATCTTTCAACAACATGAGCAAGCAGCAAGTCATACTCGAATCTATAGGGAAAGAGCGTAACCTGCAAAATTTGTAACTAACAAAAGATAAGAAAAGATTTTGGAGGGTTTTAAATATTCGGAAACCTGCTAAAAATATAGATTGTTAACATGAAGGATCAGTGGACAGATGCTCATAACTTGTGAATGTGTTGATCATCGGTTGTAGGGATAAATTCATTTGATGAAACAAATTCATCAAAATATACGACCTCATGCATCAGAATATAATGATAAGGTGTAAACAATCTCTCCTACCCTAGTATCATCCCACCCTTTAGCCAATGATATGAATTCAATATTCAACATATGTGACATAAGAAAAGAGAAAAAACATACGCATTAACGATCAATGATAGGGAGTTCAGTCTAGGCAATCTATCTAGCTCACGCATAACTAGAGTATGCTTACCACTTAAACATGCATGACATATATTTGCTACTCGACTAATTGATATTGACCCAAACCTTCACAATTAGAATAACTATAGGAATTATGCAACAATACAATCATTCATTAATATAAGCTCAATAAAAAAATGAAAAATATGAATTCATCAAGAACACAATCTCACAACATCAAATCACAACTTATTCAACATGAATTATAGAACGAACTTAGCCATGAATGACCATGAAAGTACACAAATATAAGTAAGTAGGAACAATTCTGACAAACCAAACTTGCTACTTGCTCGGAAAACAATACACCCAATTAAGACTTTATTTCTTAGTGATTTGAGCTGTCTCCAAACTATTTTATCTTTGTTTTTGTGGTTTTTATGATCATTTCGGGGAAAAGTACCAAAACTGGTGGACGAAGGGAAAATGAAGCAATTTGGGGAAAAACTTAGCAAAAAGTGAAGAAATGAAGATAAGTGAGAATCTACTCAGTCAAGTAGATATTCTACTTGGTCAAACAGAACTCAAACAGCTAACCACAAGAAGACTTGAGTCTTACACAGCCCAAGTGAGAGTATGAACAAAATTCTACTCGGTCCGAGTAAAGGTCATATTTATCACCCTTAATCAGATGAGTGGCCAAAATGTAAAGGATCAGTCTGAGTAAGCAATAAATGCACTTCATTTGACCGAGTTGGGATTTTTGCAATGGTTTCACTCGACCGAGTGAAGTAGTCCTTCATGATCTACTCGGTCCGAGTAAGGCGTCATGGGAGGCATTGAATGGACGAGTCATGGAAGAGATCCACCTCTTTTTTCAATGGTCAATTATTCCTTCATTTTTTCTCTTATTCTAATACGATAAAATTACCCTTTCATTGCACATACAAGACACATTCAAGTAACAAAAAAGTAAGCAAGGAAGGAGCATCTCTCTCTACATTTTCTCCATAGTTCTTATAATTTTTGCAGAAGGGTTCATGGCTATCAACAAATCTATGAGGGAGTAGTCCTCTCTTGTTTCAAAAGATCTATGGATCCTAGGGTATTATATTCTTACCTTCATTTCGTCATAAAGTTATTTTGTTATTACATTTTCCATGTAGTGTACTTGTTTACATGTTAGTATGTCTTGTCTTAGGATTACCTTGTTGATATAATTAACCATATAATTTTTGTAATAAAAGAACTTAGACTCTTTCACCCTTTTTGGTTATGTTCTTAGCCATTGAAAGTGAGACTTGGAAGTAGCTATGAGTATGACTCAGTTGTAGTCGACTGACTTGACAAACGAAGGCAAGAGATAGAGGTTGTTAAGAAAGTCTAGTGATAATGTCAAGTCAGGATCATCTTACTCTCTATCATTTGGGCATTGAATCAGCAAAGGCAAGAACTAGATTTGGCACTATGTCTAGGATTGTTGTAGTCATCAAAGACCAGTAATTAACCAAAGGTGCGAATCAGAGGTTACCGGGAAGGGATGAGTAGGACTAATGAGTCCAAATTATTTGGTCCATTATATACTCAACTCACTTAATTCTTGACCTTTCAAAAGTATTATATAATGGATTTAGATACTATTTGTATTTCATCCTTATTTTAGGTTTTAATACAAAAAAGTACTAAAAAGGAGTTTTAGAGCAAAAGAAGGACAAGATCACAAGAAAAAAGACAGCACCTGACCGAGCGTAGGAGCCGCACGCTCGCGTCGCTCGGTGATGTGGCAAGGAGCGGACACGTGTCACCAAAAAAAAAGCCAAGAGCTGACTCAGCACTAGTCGCGGGCACATTCCGAGCACGCGAGAAAGCATTATATACACGCTTTACAAATCTGAGTTAGTAAAATTGAGCTATCTTTCAAGGGCTATAACTTTTGAGTCCGATGTCCGATATTAATTATTCAAATGGCTATAGAAAGATGAAAAAATTATCTATAATTTCTTAAGAAAAGTCAAAGTATAATTTGTGATGGATTTCTGCTAGCAGAGCCTACAAGTTTGATGTGCATATTTTTTTCCAAATCCCACTTAAATCCAAAGTCCAATTTCTATTAGCTTACAAGTCCGGATCCTAATCAAATTCTTTATAGGTTTACATCAAGGATACTTAGCAACTTTTCATTATGAGGATGCTATTTAAAGAAGACTATTACGAGCCAGCCCTGGATCCTTCTTTCCAGTAACTAAAATTTGTGATCATCCACATGAATACAACTATTACGAGCACATAAAACTTCCCAAAGACTACAAGCTAACACAATTCTGTAAACATAATACAATTGAGTTTTAGCTTTACCTGTTCTAATCCACGCCCATCTCAATTGAAACAATGACACCACTCTCGGTTTATGAAAAATTCAACTGAATTTATACCACAGACTACCTACCAATTCAATGGTAACAAAAAGATGATTAATCATTTCATTCTAAGGCTCAGCGCAACATCTACACTCTGAAGCTAAACAAATTCCTTTCGCCTGGAATTTGGAATGCACTACTATAACATTATTGTAAAGCCTCTAGAGAACTGTAAATCCATTAATCTTTTTCCGAAGCTAAGGAGCCCAAATTCAACTCCAATCTTGGAACTGGATTGAGGGATTGATGAAACTAGAATATGCATAGGATGAGAAGCGGCCATTTGTAGATTTACTCTAGAACACCCAATCTTGTTTACTACTTGGCTGAGCAGGTTCTCCAATCGAGACAAGGGGAAGGCATGAGATAGATGAATTACACTGCTTTTGAAAACCCAAGTGGCCTGATTCTGAATAATAATTGAGGTTGGTCTACTGCTGGTCCAAATCGCTGAACTAGCCATTCTGGATTCTAAAATATTATATGGATGCCCATATTTAGACCCCATAAACCGAGCCCAAAGAGACTCATTTCTCCATGAAATCTAGGCCAATTTTGTGAAAAGGCACCCCACCCCATAAGATGGAAAATAGAATGAATACCAACACCAACTTCATCTTTAGGTTTATAAACTTATCTTTAATTCACCCAGTGATATCTACGAGAAGATAGAAAATCCCAAAGGAAGCAGCCGAGGATTGAGTTTACCTTTTGAAGAATAGCTCTAAGTACTGGCATGGCAGATAGTGTATGATGTTGATAGCTAATAACACTGATTTAATCAAAGTTATACGACCCCTAAAATAAATTAGCTTACCCATCCAACTTTGAACTCGATTGCGAATCTTACTAACCATGCCATCAAATGATATAAGAATTTTTAGCACTTCCTGGAAACAACGGTGCACCAAGATAAGACAACAGAAACCTTCCTGACAGAAACCCTGTGTTGATCAAAATAATTGCTCTTCTCAATTCAACTATGGTCTTTAAGAAAAAGATTGTACTCTTTGAATGATTAATAACCTAACTAGATTTAGCGCTGAATTTGTCCAAGGTATCAGATAAACCTCGAGAGGGGAGGCACTAGCATTCAGAAACAGCACCATGTCGTTGCCAAACAGGAGATGCAAGGGGGGTCAACCTCCATAGTTACAAGCGAAAGGCTTCATCACCATAACCCATAGCTTTTTTTAAAAGCCTACTGAAAACTTCAAGTGCCAAAACAAACAAAGACGAGGATAAAAGATCACTCATGAGACCAAATTATTCTGTCTCATTTATACTTAACTCACCTAATTTTTTACTGTTCTTGAGTGTTATTTAATAGTTTTAGCTAGTTTTTATATTTCATGCTCTTTAGGTCTTAATGCAAAAAATGCTAAAAGGGGTAGTTTTGGAGCATAGTTCGGACAAAGAGAAGAAATCGAACAAAGTGATCAGCCGTGCGTTGTGGTTCACTATCGTGCACGGGTGAGAGTTGACACGTTTCACACTACGAAAGAAAGAATAGAAGATGGCATGGTCACTGACCGCACGTCAGAGCCACACACGCGGTGGACCAGTGACACGTGTGTACGAGAGCTCCAGTTTCCTGTTTCGTTCTGCAGAATCTTTCTAACTTTGAAGGAGCATATATTTTGACCCAGATGTCCAATTTATGCGTGTCAAGAGGCTATGAAAAAATCATACAATTATCTATAAGTCTCTATAAGGAGTTAGAGCCTAAATCTCATTGTTTATATGCCAAAGTCACCAACAAAGTCTTTGGGCATATAATCTTCCTAATTTAGCTCCTATCTTGATTCTGATTTCTATAAGCCGAAGAAGTTCGAAGCCTATCATTATCTCCTAAATATTTACATCACAAAAGAGCCTAGATTTATAGATTAAGTTCTAAGCTACCTCACACTTAAATATAGAGAGCTTGAAGAAAGAGAGAGGTGCAATTTGCGTGCCTTAGTGTGCTTGGTGTTGTACAAGGGCGAACCTAGAGTTCAAAGCCAGATCACTGATCTGTGACAATCATATGGAGCAGTGAAGAGTAGCAAGATTGCACAACCCAGCTTAGGTTTGAGTAAGATTGTAAAGGTAGTTCCTACTATTTCACTCATGTCTATGTCTGTGGTTTTTAGTGGCTAATTCTCCTGTGTAGTTCAGGTGCTATAAACTTGGAATGATTATTGTGAGATAATTTGTTCTTATAAATTCTATTTATGTTGATATTGTTAGTGTCCTAAATTTGAATAATTTTATTAAATTGCATGACAACTGAATGTGTGTAGTGCCTCGTTGCATGAAACCTAGGCGCATAGATCCAATTGTGAGGGCGAAAGCCAACACCAATTAGATAAAAGCAAATATACGTATCCTAAGTTCTGCGAAAGTAAAAGTTTGAATTCTCTATCACAGTAACACAACTGCGTATGTCTTGTTGCTAGACTGACAACCTATTAAAGCATTTTAAACATATAGAATTCATATAATTAGTTTAAGAGTATGATGAATGTAGAATAGGAGCAATCGTTTGCACTCTGGAATATGTGATGTATATTGTGCTAAATTCAATACATGAATGGAACTTAATCTTTTATATCGATGATAGATAATATCACAAGTCAGAGCTACCTGAACTACATGATTATATATCTGATTTCCTTATTATTTTTCCTGATTAGCTTTCTCTACTAAACCGCCTAACATTTTGTGTCTTTTACTTTGTCTAATTATCTAGTTGTTAAACGTTCAATATCTTAGTCTCTACGGATCGACCCTGTACTTTCTACTAGCTGTTGAGTATAGATTTTATAAATTTATTTGCATAGGACAGCTCAATGACAGTCTTATCAATCACCTTAATGAACACTCTGAAAGTGTGAATGAAACCATAAGCATCGCCATCCCATTTAATAAAATACCGGCATGAGCATAATTTTTTGTAAATCATATCACACCACACCGAACTAAAACCCGTCCTATGGAATTCCCTAAGAATAAAGGCCCAGGATATTCTATCATAGGCCATAGACATATCCACTTTCACCATAGTGTTACCGTCTCAAATTTGTTTATTTATGTCTCTAATCAGCTCGTGAACTAAGGCCATATTTTCCTGAATGCTTCAACCTTGAACAAACATTATTGCTCGCTCTGGAATGTTCAGTTTAGGAAGAAGACCGAAAAGGCGATTATTTAGGATATTTGATAACACTTTATGTATCACATTGTAGAGGCTTATAGGCTTGAGGTACTTAATAGATGAAGGATGCTTAAATTTAATAATCAAAACTATATGAGAAGTTGTAACAAAAGTTGAAAGATAGTTATAGGGTTTCATGAACCACTCAACTTCCGCAACAAGATCCCGAGCTATCATTAACCATGAATGGTGATAGAAAGCTCTCATGAAGCCATCAAGCCACAAAGCACCTAATGCCTCAGAGTCGTAGACTACTATTGCTTTCACCTCCTCGAGGGACGAGGTCTTGGTTAATAACTCATTCTCCTCTTGGGTTAAAGAAACGGGAAGCATGTTGTTCAGCTCCTCATCAAAGGAAGTCACATAGTGCCCAAATAACTCCTCAAAATGCCGAGTAGCCTCTCGCTCTATCTGCGCACTCTCTAAAATCCACACACCATTTGGATGCTGGATACTAAATTGGAATTTAGACTGGTGGATCTTCAAAGCCACATGAAAGACTTTCGAGTTCGATCACCAACCTTGAGCCATTTAAGTTGACTTTTCTCCCCCATCATCTTATATTGTCGCATAAGAGATTTTGAAAGCGCAACATAGGCTGCAGCCAAAGAGCGTTCATTTTCCTCTGACCAATTATTCATTAGACGCTCATTCGTAGTATCCACCTCCTTACGTAACTCCTCCACCCTCTAGTTCACATTCCCATGTACCTCTCGATTTCAACGATCCAACTCCTTTTTAAAACAGGCCAACTTCCCAGCAAAACTTACCATAGGATTTCCATTCGTAGGTTGATCCTAGCTGTTTTAAACTAAGTCCATGAAGCCTTCATGCGTCGTCCACATGGCTTGAAAATTGAAAAATTATTTCTTCTGAGCTCTCAAGGACAACTACAACATGATAAGAGAATGGTCGGACTCAAACCTTTCAAGGTATCTTACATGAATATCTGGTAGAGCTTTCGTAGTTGCCGAATTGGCCAAGACTCAATCATACCATTTATAAACCCGATGCGTTCCTGGTGATTGTTGCACCAAGAGAACGAGTTCCCTACAGAACCAAAATCAATTAGCCCCTTGTCAGCAGTGAAATCATTAAAGACTTGCATGCTTTCATCATCAATATTACGGCCATCACGCTTCTCCGACCATTCAGTTATACTGTTAAAGTCACCCATTATAATCAAGAAAAGGAGAGGATCACACACATTACAAAGGACATCCCATAACCTATTTTTTATGCCTCAACCACCAAGAGTAAATCTAAGAATATATCAACTTAGTTTCAGAAAATGAAGATTGGAGCACCACTACGATTTGCTAATATATAGTAAGGAGAACCTCTACTTGAATACAATCTCTCCAAAGTAACTAGATGTGGTGATTTGAGGAGTGTTCAAAAAAGAATTTTGCAAAACCAAATCTTCTAGTGAGACACGAGAGCTTATTTTCTGCATGCTTCGGCTCCAAAGGATAAATAAAGTAAGGATTATGAGCTTTAATTAAGAATTTGAGGTAGTTGATTGTAGCTCTATTAAAGACTTCTCCAGCATTCCAACATAGAGAGCTAATCATGCGAAAATGTTCAGATTGGGCATTTGGAAGCATTGTGTGTCTGCCTCCTAGATCATTCATGTTCGCGCTTCAACCTTGTCATAAAATCGTTTGAAGATTCCTACTCTTACACCCAAATTATTTACCTTGTGAGTTACCCACTACATCATCATCTTGGGACATAGACGACTTATAAGCAATGGGGCCAGTAACTCTTCGTCAATCTTGAAAAACCATCATATCTGCCCAGGAACCCAAACTATCCTGAAATATCCTGAGAAAAAGGCGATATCATGGCTAAGTTATGGACGATGAACATCCCTTCATTATCATCAGGGACCACACTCATCGGTTGGTTTACACCCAAGTTGCTACTTTCTGATAAGCTTTTTTTGTCATTCCGTCCATAAACTACTTCATTAGCCTGGTCGGTATCCTGCTAATGAGATTCAATAACCATGATTGTTTTGATCCCCCAGCTCCTCTGAAGAACACTTTTTTGAGTGATTCACTTCATTAGACACAACAAGACTCTTACCCACCCTTTTTTACTGAACTGTACGTCTTGCTAGCAGGGGCCTGAGTAGGGCTCTTGATGTTCTTTATCCTATTTGCCTCTCATCCGGAGCCAACAAGGGCCTCCCCCGAAAATCTGCTTTGTGAGTAACTAACTCTTTGGAGTGATTATTCACCACATCAGCATAGTGGGTCTCGGTTGTCACATCCAACACACTAAAAGAATTTAAATGGAAATAGTTTAATCTTTCACTTGTTTCCCTTGCTTTCTTGAAATAACCTGCCATGCAGTGTTTTGAGCCAACTCCCTCGATTTATCAACCTCTCTTTTATTAGTTATGATGTAACGCGCATTCTCTGTCATGCCCTTGTCTTTCACACTATATACAATAAACAAACTTCCCTTCGAAAACTACATCTATCCACTTCTGATTATTGGGAGTTCCCAACCAAAATCCAGTGACGAAAGGAGAGTCAAGATCAATCTCAATGAAAACCTTACAAAGGTCGGGTTTATTAATGCCAATGTATGATATTCTACCTTTAGAAGCTTCCCCACTCCACTACATATATCCCTCAGATAGCTATTCCTAAAATAAAACAGATCCAGGTCATATAATTTTGCCCACTCCATCGTCGATGTAGTCTCCCTCTTTGCTGAGAATTCAGGAGACCACTAGAAAAGGCGGAACAAGGATGTTCCAATCAGATGGTTATCACAAGCAAGAGCTTCTACTACGTCTTCTTGTGAGTGACATGTAATGAGAATGTGTCTAGGATCCAAAGCTGTGATAGATGGTTGAACTTGTATCCTCCAATTTGCATGGATATAATTGCGAAGCTCATCCACATGAGGCCGGACGACTATGAATTTCACAATTTAAATCATTTCCTATGGATTGATAACCTAGTTTAATTTCAGCATATGAGAATGCTACATCGGTGCTCCATCGTGGTAAGTTATCTGACGACGGGGCAATGAGATATCCTAAAAAATCGTTTTAACGGCCTTCGTCGCTGCTCTAGCATATGACATTATCTACATGGTTTCATGTTGATTCACGGGATAAGAATTTTTTTACTGATTAAAAAACTAGCCCTCATCTGGTGGCTTTAGATTGCTCAACTTCTTCCTAATCCCACACGTTCCCAATGCTGCACCACTACTACAAGTGCTGGAGTCTTTCCCTACGTGAGGGCTCGTGTCACCCCAGGCATCTTCACACACACACACGTTGTCTTCTCGATCTCCCTCAAAGCTTCTCACTCTAGGGTTTGGTGTTTTGTTTCTTAGGTGATTTAATTATGTAGTTCAGGTGGTATAACTTAAGATGTAGTTTTGTGAGATTATTGTTCATAAAAAATTCTTATTTTTACTTCTACGTATCCTTCATGAGTTTAGGATTTGTCAGACATTTCTCCAAAATAAAATACGGCTCAGAATAACCCATTTAGGCATCTAATACACTTCTTCAATAGTTCTGTTATGCAAAGGATTCAACGGCAACAAATTTTGGTCCCTAAGGAGGAGGATTTGTTAATACAATCAAAAGATATTGACAGCACTAAGGGGCGATATCATAAATCACAGTTAATTATCAAGGCGTTATGGAATCACGACTCTATAATAATGATTTGATGGTTGATCGTTATGATGAAAGTCGTTATTTATAAATATTTAGTTCATATGTAGTGAATTTTAATATGATTAAAGTATGAGATTTGATTAGTTTTAAGTTCTAATTATACTAAAGTTTTTATACTTTGGTGGTTAAAATTTTAATTTTCAATACTTTAATGGCTACAATTAAATAAATTTGTACTCAATCTCCCTTCTAAACAAAACCCTAATGAGGTATGTCCCACAATTATGATATATATTCATTATTTTTGCTTTCATATTCATAAGAAATGTCTCAATATTCACCAAAATTGCTTATATATTCATCAGAATTGCTCATATATTTATCATATTATTTTATGATCTATATTCATTATTTTTGCTTCCATATTCATCAGAAATGCCTCGATATTCACCAGAATTATTTATATATTCATCAAAATTGCTCCTATATTTATTAAATTTACATATATTTATTTTAAAGGATATAAAATAGAGAAAATATGACTTTTTCCATTATTTTAATATTTATAAATGAAACTGGTGTTTTTTATAATTTTTTTTGATTTTTTTTTTGAATTATTTTTAATTTATTTTCTATTTATATGTATAAATTATATTATATAAACACAACGTCATTTTGAATCAAATCAAAACGACGTCGTGCACATGCTCCCAGTGCTCGCAAGAGTTATTGACAATTAACTCCAGCTCCACTACCACTGCTCTTACAATTTAAAGGTGCACATGTGAAGACTATATCTTTTCTCGTGTCGCACGGAGTTCTATTTTAATTGAAATTATGGTGAATTTGGGACAGCAAAAACTCGTCTGAACTGGACGGCTGAGGCGGAGGCCTCGTCTACTAAGTTACTATGGCATAAACATTTGCTTCGTCAATCTAATGTAAACCGGTGCCTTGCTGTGCAATAGAGTGATGGCGAAAGAGGAGATACTGAGGATTAATCCATTACATCAGATAGTGTCTTTACAAACAATTCTACATTAGCAACTGCTTCAAGTTACTTAAACTAAGGAAGTACACATCTAGTCTAGTGGGAGACTGATAATGGTAGTTGATATTCCGTTCCTTTCCTTAACAGTTTTACCTAGACATGGTGCTACTCTCAGAGCCCCTAAGAAATGATCTTCGCCACCAGATCTGGAAGGCTTTGCTCAGGTTGGGGCACTCTTTCCCATATTTAGAAAAGTAGCAGGACCATTCCATGAACAAAATATGCTGTTGCCTTAATGGAAGAGTGAGGAGGGACTGTCCGATCCCCTCCTCCAATGCCTTTATGTCCAGTCCTTTTCTGCATCTCTGCAGCCACCCAAAGTCCAGCAACATGGGCCCGAACCAGGACTGAAGGAAACATAATCTTGTTTCAAAACAACAATGCAGCTTACGGGTGCCCAACGCATTAAACAAGGTTGCAGAGATGCGGCTGAGTTCATATCTTAACATTGGAGATGCAGTTGCATGGATTGAAAGCAAATCCTTTTGATTTCCCCAGATATCCACAAACTCTTCTCCGACTTGCCAATCGAGCATGATTTCTAGCAGCCAATTAATGTTGTCCACTTGCATTCCTATCCGTTCAATCAGAGTTTTGTTGTTTTCCTTCTTTGGGGATCTGTTGCAAGATGTAGTTTCGGATGCCTCCTCAAACAGGCTTATCAGCGTTTGCAGGCATGACTCTGAAACTACATACATGTCCTCCTTGGTTATATCAGGTTTATCCTTCTTGTAAACTGAGCTTCTGCACAAAAGACCCTTCACAAGGGACTTCAGTGCAGTCCTTGAAACGGCATCGGTGCAAGTGGTTATGGACCACACAAGTTCCCGTGCCATGTTATTTTGTGAGTCATCTGAGTCAACAGGGTACAGTCTGGCCAAGATATCTTGACTTGTAGCGTCATCAAACTTGAATCTTGCAAACAGGCTTCTGAGCTTTTCTTCTTCAACTTCACTCCAAGGCACAGCCTCGAGGTACTGTAAACAGTGCAGAACTCCTCTTGCAAACATGATGCCTGCTGATACCTGAAGTCATTGAAGAATACAAAGTCTAGTTATCTGGAACCATTATAAATATTAATAAAAATGTACACAGACAAATATGTGGTATAAAAAGAAAAATAAAAACATCAAAACACAAGAAAAGAGCATTGGATTCATTTTAAATATTTGTCCCGAATGGAAAACGTCTATTACAAGAAAATAAGCTCTGGGCCATCTGCACAGTCCGATACCAACATGTTCAGGTTGCCAATAGCCATAAACTTCTGATTGCTTAACAGAGCAACAGTTCTGCTGTCTTGCTGTAGTTGTTTGCCCTAAATTTATCTACAAGGACATGTCGGCAACTCGGCATAAAAGGGTGAAGCTAATGCATATGTTACCACAAACCAGAAAGAATGAAATGAATGATGCGAGGTTCATACCGTACAAATTAGATTATGGAATGCAATCTAAACCATATGACGGCCACAAAAATATTTAATAAAATTGCCCATATGCAGATTGTGAAAACCTGAATTATTTGTCATTCAACAATATCACCATAATTACTAACTATAGTGTTCAAGGTACCCGTTTATAGCTTAGGGCAAAGCAGAAGTGGCATTTTATGTTGGTGAACATTTTCAATGACCACGAGGAGGTATCACTATGCTTCATTTACAAGCAAAGCCTTACCATTTTCAAATGCATAACTTGAAAGGCTAGTATACTTCACTGTTACAGAAGGCGGCATATACAGTACATTCGTAGGCTGTTCCATTGCACAGTTTCTGATTCAGTGTGTTTCACGACTTCTAACTTCGAGACATTCTACTATTTTTTTGAAATCATTTCAAGCCTATCCTTCGTAACAGTATAAAGTCGGGCAGTGTAATTATATAATTTTTATAAAATAAAAGAATTTACAAAGTGGTCTCAGGAAAACTTAGAAAAGCGATCAAGTTGGATGCCTAGCCAAACTCTCAGATGAAGTCAACAATGCAAGTATCAGGAACATAAGAGAATTCTAATTCAACAGGTCACACTGAATTCCTGCAAGTCAAAAGGTAGATGGTGCAACTGGTAAATAAACTCCAAGTATCTGCCGCCTTAAACATAAAATAAACTACGAATCAAAAATCAAAACAGCCAATGCAGGTTCCATATGAGGCCATTCATAGAGCAGGAAACTTAAAAACGTTTCGATGAATTGAAACCAAGGCTGCTCACCTCAAGCATATCTATGCACTGGTAAGCCCCAACCTTGAAGAGCTTTTTCATGACATCATCCTCAAACATGAGCTCAATGGTCTCCTTAAACACCCTCAAATTTTCAACCTCAGGGACCTCAATCCTACAAAACTTAGCTCCAGAACCATTACTCCCACTCTTAAAATCCGCCACCAGCTTTGCGAAAACAACACTGTTGGCACTCAGTACCTCAGAATTCAACTCCAGAACCAAACAGCCCCCATGCTTGCCCTTCAAATTCAACCGCACATCAAACACTCCCCCAGTCTCCACCTTGGCTTGAGTTTCCACAATGAGGGGCGAAGTGACCGCCTCCGTCTCAAAATCAACAACGGGGGGATCAGAATCAATAGGAGAAACTCTCTCGGGACTCAAGATCCGGCGAGGATCGATCCTGGACTTGACGGAAGGGGAGTTGGATACAGATTTAGTGACAAGGGTTTCGGATTTGAGATGACGCGGCGTGGTCTTGGAATACTGGGAGAAAGATAGGGTTTCAGGACTGCCTGGAGGGACGGTGAAGTAGCAGCACCAGGATCGGCGGCCAGAATGTGGATCTCGACGGAGCTTGCGACCGGAATCCTTCTCGTCCATGGAATCTAAAGCGGGGAAAATGACCTAATAGAAAGAGAAGCGTAGATGCAGAGCTGGACTGAGCATTTACGAAAAATATAAAAAAGCGAAGAAATGAAATTTTGCTTAGCGGGGAAATCGAGCTTTGGAGCTCTTCTGTATGTTTGTTAGCAGAATTTTGGCGAAGAAAATGAGGATAACCAACAAGGACGATACATAGATTACGACGACGGCAAAAAAAAGAGAACCACAGTGTTGAATAATACAGTGGTTTTTGTATTTAGTAAAAATATCATGTTGGTTTGAAATCGATAATGATCCTAAGCCAAATAATAAACTTGATTTTTAAAATATAAAAAATTAATTATATTATGTCACATGTTAAATAATTGATATATTAATGTAATTAATAATTTTTTAAAAAGATTTATTTTCAAAATTAAGTGATTTTGAATTATAAACTGGCTTGGTAGGAAATATAAATCTATATTAAAAATGACACTGACACTACAAGCCTTAAGTATAGTACAAATTTACATGAAAAAATATATAATGGATTCTCCTTGATACAAGGAGAAAAAGTTTCTACTTTACGATTATAATCTCCAAATGTGCTGATGTGAGAAATAAATAAATAAATCATTGGTATATTACTCATTAAAGTTTGATAAAATAAAATAATTGATAAAAGATAAATTAGTCATTATCAATTAATTTAAATTTTTTCTACCAGACATAAGATATAACTTATATAAATTTTATAAGGAGTTGGGCACTTTGATTTTATTTTTCATTTTAAACTTTTAAAGTGTTTAGGGAATAGTTTTACATATCCTAAAACTTTAAAACCTTAAACTTTAAAATTTGAAAACCCTAAACCTCAAGAGTCACAAATAAAATTCTCAAAATTTGAACACTCAAAAGACCAAAACTTTATAACTTTAATACCTTGAAATACAAAAACAACTTTAAAATGAAAAAGACAAAGAAGCAAAATAATGTTTTTTTTTTGCATTATCTCTAACATAATTTATATGAGGTCCCACCTCGTATCCCTTTTTCCTTTCTATATTTAAGTTTCTGTTTATATTTTGACTAACATATCTCTTTATAATAAAGTGTGCAATACTAACAATAGGTTTATTTTTATAATTTTAATTCCGTATGCATGAAAAATGTTCTCTTATGTCAAAGCATAATTTAACTTAATAAAAGTTATATTGAATCAATGAAACTAATTTAATATTCCTTAAATGAGCTCCGAATCTACTAGAAAAATAACACATTATGATGAGAGTGACAAGTGAGCGTATGTCAATGAAACTTCTGCAATGATTCGTTCCTCTTTTGAAAGATTTTACAATTATATTTGTTAGGTTGTGTTTAGGAAAAATGTGAGATAAAAAAATGATATCAAAACTTGGAAGCAAATATATGTTTTTTTATAGATAGTTAGGAAAAGAAAAAGTATATTAGAAATTTAGAGAAAGCTTTTATAAAATCAGAAAGTGTTTTAGAATTTTCCTCACAATTTTCTATCTCTAACCAAACAAAGAAAAATGAGATGAGATTCATGAGTATTCATTTTACCTCCAGTTTCCTTTCCTCTTCATTCTCTCTAAACTAAATATAGGATAAACTGAATAACCCTGTGCAACATCTAGAAGAAGAAGATCATTTCTGCTCTGATGAAGATGACTTTTTTGTCGATTATTCCTCCACCGAGAAGGAATCCTCCCACAGAACTTTTGAGTATTGTTTCTAAAAATGGTGACCTCCTACCAAGATGATAAATTAGGTCTTTGTAGAAAGTAATCCGACACTGTAAATTTTTATTTTTATATTAGAAGTATGATTAGATTTGCTTGAGTGCATTTCAACATTCATTGGATGTGATATCAAAATTTTAAGTATCAAAAATCACTAACCAAAGTGCATGCTTTAAAAATAAAAAGGAAATGTGGTCTCTCATGGAGAAAATGGGACAATGGGTAGCATATTAATTTTAAAAATTTTTAAAGAAAGATTTGAGATGAAAAGGAAGTACAAAATTAGTGATAAAAGTCAAAAATTTACATCTGAGTCATACTAGGTCTGAATTTAGTTCTCAAAGAAACTCTACTCGATTAAGTAAAATAGGTTTTGCGAAGTCCATGTCTCTATGAGTTCCACTCGGTCGAGTAAAGATTTAAAAAGGAATTTTATTCGACCAAGTAACTGACAAATTTTCAGGAAAATACATTATACATGACCGATTTTATATCCCGAGGGTACCATACTCGACCAAGTGCTAGGACTTATAGATAAAAATTTACCTTTTCCTTCTTCTTTCCTAAATTCAAATTTAAAATCTTCTATTAAATTCTACCCCACCTTCAATTTCTCACCAAAATCGCAACAAACATCATATTCTTCTTCCTAAGCACTCAATCTCTAAACTCATACCAACTTCAACACTTATTGTCTGATTGAATTTTGATCATGTATATGCATTGCCCGAAGAGATCAAGATTGAGCACCTCTGAAGTAAGAGAGACCTCCTGTGGTAGTAAGGGTTGATATGAGCTGATGACATCAAAGTTGAGCTAGCATAAGGTAACCTAGTACTGTTTCCGTCAGAGGTAATTTTTTATTTTCTAGTTAAAGAAGAAGTATAGTGCTATAAATAACAAAAAGGTGCTAGTGACAAAGGCTACGGATGTTGAGGTGTTTAACAGTTTGAACTAATAGGTATTTAACCATTTATTCAACATCAACGAGATAAGTGGAGAAGTTCTTAGTGATGAAGATACCTAATCTTTTTGGGTGATTATTACAGAAAGCAATTATATAACAATCCAATCTAAAAAATTGGATTAGGAGCTAGGTTTGGGTTTTAATCCACCAGTATATCTAAGGCTTCTTCAAGCAAAGGGATGATTTGAGTGCGGTAACTCTTGAAAATTGATATTTATGTTCTAAATTTATAAGGGGAAGACTCAAAATTACTTTAAGTATTATCAAAGGTCTTGCAATATTATAAGGATTCCCCAACAGTTAGAGGATTAGAAGGCAGACCATTGATCACATTCTTATGCCCCTTATGGATCAATACTTTACGATACAAATAGGGTTACAAATATATATACAAGAAGTCGACAATCAAAAGTGTAGCTTTCAAAATAAATAAGTGACAGTATAAAATTTTTACAACTAAACTGACTCAGCGATTCTCATAAACCGTCACAAATGTCTAACTGTAATTGAGGTAATGATTTACTCTATTCTAAATATTTATAAGCAGGGTATTTGAGTCGTTTCTGAGGGACTATGGGTAATTTATAATGATTTTATCTCTTTTAGGTAAAATATGAAGTAAAGTGGCCTAATAAGAGAAAAAATAAAGGGGAAAACTCAAAAGGGGTCCTGAACTATCACCGCTTACCCAAATGCGGTCAGAACTACCATGATTTTCAAAAAGGGTGTGACAAAAAAAAAATTGGACTAATTTTCTAAAATAAAATGCACCATTAAATTTCAAAACTAATATTATTATAAGACTTAGATTTGTGTGTGAAAATTACGTCGTTTGGTTATCAAAAGACGTCATTTTCTTTATGTGCGTAAAACGATATAGTTTATTTTGATAACCAAACGATGTATTTTTCGCACATAAATCTAAGTCTTGTAATAAAATTAGTTTAAGAATATAATGGTAAATTTTATTTTAGAAAATCAGTTCAATTTTTTTTGTCGCACCCTTTTTGGAAATGGTGGTAGTTCTGACCGCAATTGGATAAGTGGTGGTAGTTCATGCCCCTTTTGGGTTTTATCCCAAAAATAAAATGGATGCAAATCGAATCAAAATTGGACAAAAAATCTAATTTGGGGGGCCAATCTGTCAAAAGAACACAGTTCAAGAGTCAAAATATAATTTTCTAAAACCGTGAGAGACTCGGCACGAGTCGGATCGTGCTTAAGAAGCATGAGCACGACCCAGGTAATACTCACAAAGGAGAGCTGAACAGTTCGACTCGTATCGCGTTAAGCTTGACCACAGTCATGTCTATGACCGAAGGACGACATGCAACATGACCCAAGTGGTCCCATGCCACTCAGGCACAACTCAGTTTGTATTTACGACCTAAAGATGACAATGAACACATCCCGGATTGTGCTCAAGATTAGGTCGGCATGGCATGGACGTGCAGAAAAGTCATATTTGAGCAAATTTGACTTTATTCGTTTAAGACTTTTTTTGGAAATAAAAATACTTTCAAAAATTATAAAAAATATAGGACGTCAATTAAATTATAAATAGACGGCTCACTCTCAAACCCTAACAAACCGGGTACCGCACTACATATTGCTGGCAGAGGGGCCAGAAGGATGAATTTCTTCCAGAGTCAACCTCTAGAGATTACTATTCTTGTTTTACTTTCATATTTATTTTATGATTGTTAATTCAATTATGTGTAGTGAGTAGTCGTCTCTATCATGCGGATCCTAGGTTGTTGTAGACTTGTATTTTTGTTAATCATTTATAAATATTTTCATCCATTATTTCCATACCTTTTTAAATTATGTTCATACATGTCATGTGTATGTTTAATTGTCTTTTCAATCTTACACTCTATCTTAGGAAATGACATATAAAAATAGAAACTTTATAGTTGAGATGAGAGACTAGTTAATGAAATACAAAAGTAGGAACTTTATAGTTGACAAAAAAAGAATATGGTAAAACGTGTTTTAAATCAAGGAATATTTTGTAATTAAAAATTAGTAATTGAATTTAACTATAAACTAAAATTTTAAAGTGTGACCCAAACTAGATTTTTACAAATTAAGATTATAATGTCTGAAGCTTTTAAGAGGTACATACCTTATCTTCGTATTTTTTTATCGAAATATATATAAATCATGACTTAGACTAACATGTTGCGAAAATCAATTTGACAAATTTGATTTGGGAATAAGTAATAAAAAACCTTGTATAGTTCATGCCCCTCTCAGACATTTTGGGGCTGTGAACAACTAAAATATAGACCTAAATTATCAAAAAGTAATAATAAATTGTATTAAAAAGTACTTAATGTATACATACAACCATTCTAGAGTTTGAGATCTAAACCATAACTCTAAAAATCTTTTAAACCCAAAATCAGCCCGAACATATAATCCAAGTTATATTTATTTTAAATTTATTCAGGTTGAGTTAATTCTAATACCTTAGACCTCCAACCAATTGTATTTAGTCAACAAACTAGGAAGTCGTATAGTAATGAGTTATTTTTCAATAAATTCGACCTTATACTTTTATCTAATTTACTTTTTTTTTTTTAAAAAAAAAGGATCGATAGTGGTTCCCCACTTCCCTTTGGTGGTTAGGGGCCGCACATCCCTCCACCTTGATAGTGTACGCTCATACTCACTGCGGGTCAGCTCACGCGCACCTCCAGCATATCTAAGCGTAAATGTGATACCAAAGGGCTTGAACCCAGGATCTTGGTGTTGTTAGACAACACTCAATATCACTAGGCCAATTGAAATGAAGATTGACAGAAATTATGACTAGAGTTATGGTTTCATATCTCAAAGTGCAGTTCATTCATCAAAACTATCTTCTTCATTACCACATGCAAAATCCCTAAAAAATTGGTGCGAAAATTTTGAATTCATCATATCCTCAACTTTATGGCTCGCACAATTGAAATTTTATAAGTCTTCCCCATTTAAGGGTGCTCTGCGAGTGATCCACTTGCGCTGATCACCGGCCCTGTTATAATCATGCATTTAGCCATGGTGGATTTCATGGATAATTTTGTAAGATATGTATTTTTTTAAAAAAAATTTATTAAATTTAAATTATATGCACACATCCGACCATCAAGAGATTTAAAAATAAAAATTATCAGAATTCACACTTCATTCTCTTTATCAATTGTACACAGCTCTGCTGATAAGATGTGTGAATTGTCATATTTATATGATTTTTGACTCATTCAAAACTTATAATAAAGGAGCAATTTGGAAATGATGGCATTGGAGTTGTAATATACTCATATTGTTTTAGTTGATCCAGTCATAAGCGAAGGGCAGGAAATGGTGGATGACAAAGCTTAGGCTACATCTGAATTGGAGTCAACAATGGAGCTAGTGGTAGAACAAGTATGAATATGAATGAGAGACCAAATGGGTGGAAGTATCTTACCACCGACCCGACCCGACCCGTAATTTGGGACAGACGACGACGTTGACTGAACTATCATAAGTGGATCTGCTGGCTAGCTTGTACTATAAATAGACATGTAAAACTGCTCCCATGCTTCAGACTAACCGCTTCCTCATATATTCACATCTTTTGTGCTGTTTCTTTTTCTTACAACGTCGTCATGGGCCGCCAAATCTTGAGTTTGCGCAACAAAACAGAACATAACAGCAAGACGAGCTTGAGCACACAATACGGGTCATTCAGAGTACGTGCTTGAGCATGATGGGTTCATGAGGATAGCCAAGGCCGAGAAGCGTATAGCTTGGCTGCGATCTCAGATCATCGGTGGGGACGCTGAGTTTGAGTCTCCATTCGGGCGCAGAAGGATTACTTACGCTGATCACACCGCCTCAGGCCGCGCTCTCAAGTACACAGAAGCCTTTATCGTTAACAATGTTCTTCCGTTCTATGGTAAGTAATAAGTCAATCAATTTCCAAACCCAACCTATATACACACTTTTTTTCTCTAGCGCCTAAATCGATCTATACGTTCTGGTGATTTGGAAGGGAATACACACACATCTGATAGCTATGTGGGGCACCATACGACAACAATGGTACATGAAGCAAGCCATTTCATCAAAACAACTCTAGGGGGTGGCCCAAATGACGCCCTCCTTTTCTGCGGCTCAGGCTCCACAGCTGCCATCAAGAGACTGCAGGAGGTGATGGGGATTGCAATAACCCCAACTATGAGGGGACGAGTCCTGGAGACACTGGACGATCAAGAAAGATGGGTTGTTTTCGTAGGTCCTTACGAACACCACTCAAATCTCCTGTCGTGGCGCCATAGCTTGGCTGAGGTTGTGGAGATCGGTCTTGATGAAAATGGAAAGTTGGATGTGGAGGAGTTGAGGGCTCAGCTTGACAGGTATCAGCTTGCTTGTAGACCGTTGCTTGGCTCTTTCTCAGCCTGTAGCAATGCGACCGGGCTTCTGACTGATACTAGAGGAATTGCGAGGCTGATGCATCGATATGGGGCTTTTGTCTGCGTTGACTACGCGGCAAGGTGAGTTGATGTTTGCTTTATTGTTTGCATGAAGGTATATATGTACATATAAATGCTAAGGCAGGATGGGTATGTATTATAATGCAGCGGTCCGTATGAGGAGATTGATATGAGATCAGGGGAGATGGATGGGTACGATGCTGTTTTCATAAGCCCCCACAAGTTTCTAGGGGGGCCTGGCACACCTGGAATCCTTCTCATGAACAAAGCTCTCTACCAGTTGACATCTCTTCCTCCCTCCACTTGTGGAGGTGGAACTGTCAATTACGTGAATGGCTTCAGTTCAGAGGTACCATAATTTAATTAATTAATTAATTTATTCTTCAGAGAGGTCTATACGTGCATGCATGGCATCCGCTAATAGTAATATCTGAGATTCAGGACACGCTGTATATTGAGGACATTGAAGAAAGGGAAGACGCGGGCACTCCACAAATCATACAGAAGATCAGAGCAGCACTTACGTTTTGGGTGAAGGAGTATGTTGGATACGAAGTGATTCGGCTCAAGGAGCACGAATTCCTTCAAAGGGCGTATGCGAGGCTGCTTCCAAACAGGAACATAGAGATTCTAGGAAGCAAAAGCCAGGATCAGCTGCCCATAATGTCATTCCTAGTCTTCACTACCAGTTGTGAGTCAAACAGAAGAGGTAAGGCGCTCCATGGCCCGTTTGTGGCTAAGCTTCTAAATGACTTGTTTGGGATCCAGGCTAGAGGTGGGTGTGCCTGTGCTGGTCCATACGGCCACACTCTGCTCGGAGTAGATGAAAAGCTGTCGCTCGACGTCAGATCTGCCTTGCAAAAGGTAAGAAGAAAACTTAATTAAATAAGGAGCTTGAACTTGTATTGTTTGTTTATATGTTAACACGGAAATGGTACGACAGGGATACATGGGAGTGAAGCCTGGATGGACAAGAGTGAGTTTTCCGTACTACATGTCAAATGAGGAGTTTGAATTCGTTCTTGATGCCCTAGAATTCATCTCTTTCTACGGCCAGCGATTTCTTCCACTCTATGATTTCAAGTGGGAGCAGGGGGAGTGGAGTTTGAACAAAAAAGTTGCCAAGTCTCTCCTCCACCCAAACCCAAATACTACTAGCACTAGTGGTCAAGTGGTCACTCAGAAACCAAATGCGCAGAATAATGAGAACACCATCAACATGTATGAGTCATATTTAGAGAGAGCCAAACAGGTGGCAAGCCTGCTGCCCAGGTCACCCCCAGAACGTCCAGTATTGGAGGGAGTTGATGATGAGTTAGTTATGTTCAAATTCTAGTTTCCTAAACTTCACCACCATCTTATCTTCTCTTCTGTTGCCAAGCCTAACTGCTTTTCTTAAACATTTCAGATTGTATTAATTAAATTGTCACCTTGCTGACTTCATACTAAGGTCCCTTCCCTTTTATAGTGATTTTTGGGTGAGTTGTGTTCATGACGTGGCGGTAGACACAATTTTGATTTACTATTGATTTGAATATTTTTTTTCAAATTTTAAATGTGACATGTGACGATTTTCAAATGCCACGTGGGGGACATAATTCAAAAAATCATTCGTCCCCTTTATTTTATTATTTGTATTATGTGTGTGTATATATATATTTTTTTTGCAATTTGACAAGTTGTACATCTCAAGGAGCGGCAATTAAGTATTCCTGCCCTGCACACCGTTTCTCAATATCTGGATTCCGCATTTAAATTGCTTATTCTTTAATTCCTTGAAGGAAAAAACGGATATATCCAGTCAGGGTATACAAAATATGTATCCGAGCAACTAAAATAACTCCATTTTGAATGGAGTTTAGGGGTTTAAGAGTTTCATGATTTAAATTTTCTAATATTTTAGAGTTTCTAGGATTTTGGGGTTTTAGGGTTTATTTTTTTAGTATTTTTAGAATGTAAGATTTTAGAGTTGTGAAACGACGTCGTTTTGGATGTATTCGGAAACAACAACAAAAACACTAAAAATATGAAAGTTTGAAATCAAAAATCTTTAAAACCCTAAAATAATAAAAATTCTAAAAGTTAGAAATACTAAATCTCATAAAAATAATCTAAAACGACATTATTTCAGCCGCTAGGGTATATATGTAGCTTATATACACTGACAGGGTATATCCGTTAAACCCTTATTTGAATAGGGTGGTTTTACTTTGATTTACTATTTTAATCTTTTTTTATTATTATAGTTTAATATTGTTTATTAATCTAATATCATTTTTTTAGTGATTCTTGTACATGTAAAAATGTAAGTTATAAAACTTTTAATGACCTCATAATACACTATTCCATTTGTGAGTGTCATCCATGATCACGTTGATATATATACTTGTAATTATTTAATAATACATTATTTAATAGAACACAATCATGTACATTAACTGAACAATACCAAATCTTCAGTTGATTTCACATGATACGTTATGATGTAAATCGGATTCGTACTATTGTTTGTCATTTAATTTTTGTAAGTAAGAAAAATGATGGATGAGTAGAAGGGTCTAGTGCTTACGCCCAAAGTTAGACTTCATCGGCTTTTCCGCTATCTTCTCTCTTATACACACTTGCTGCTCTTTGATCAGTGGCGGAGTCAGAAATTTTTTTGTAAGGGGGCAAAATTACATAATCAAAAATTTGTATATATATAAATTTTTTTTTTACCCTAGTCAGAAGAATTTTAAGTGAGATTCGGGGGGCGACTGGCCGGCTGCCCCTTTTGCCCCCACCATTGGATCCGCCTATGTCTGTGATGGAGGAGGTCCTCTCAGTTGACGTTCATGCACCAGAAGATTTGGATTCCCTCTCAAGGATTAAGTTAATGAGGTGTTATTTTGGAGGGTATTAACTCAATTAATTATCGGAGCATCGAGGATATGTCGGCATTTGGTAAGGCAGACGGCTTCGATGATTAATGGGCTTCAGTTACTATTCGGATTGGGTTTAACTTGTCTACAACCCTTTCACTTTCAATTTTGAAATCTGAATCTGGTTTAGGATTAGTAACATCTTTTTCACTTGAGGGGTCATGCTATACAATAACAAGATTTTTTAATGAAATTATTTCAATATTTATAGTAATAAAAAAAATTTAATGAGGTCATATGACTCCTGATTTAACATACATCTATCTCGGATTGCAATCTGAAAGTTCAACATGTATCAAACCCAAAACTTTACACGAGTGCATTAGAGTTATACAATCTTGGTGCATATAAGAGATGATATCTCAAAAAGTTCATTGTGTTCATATAATTGCATCTAAAGTAGAGTTGTACTCTCACACTCATTGTCAATTGGTTTTGAGTATGGAACCAACTATACTAACATGATATCAGAGCGGATTTTAGTCGTACCCCTAAATAAACCAGTCTAACATGTTGGTTACGTCCACGCACTCCTAGATAAGCTGGTCTAACGTGTTGGTTACGTCCGCATGAGATCCCACTTGCGAGATATTAATTTAATACAGTATCATCCGTAACGATCTAGCAAGTGAGAGAGTACTGGTGCATATAAGAAATGATTCTCACCTCGTCCCTAAAATATAGTTAAACTCTCTCACTCATTACTAATTAATTTTGGATATGAAATCATCTATACTAATAGATTCCCTTATATAAAACCGGACAGTCCCATTCAAACTTGTTGCATATAGCCTGCAACGCAGAAATGAATACCGTCTTGACGATAAAAGGATATATGATATTATGAGTGATCACAAATCGTCCACGAAGTCTGCCGAGCAGTCTCATTACACCACGTAAACTTGTCAAGTGTGTTTTGTTAAGAGTCAAGTTGACATCTTTTGAGGATGACTTTTGTTTTGTGTGTATATATATATATACACAGGTGTTACTGTAGGATTAATAAGATTTAAAAAATATTAAATGGAATAAGAGATAAGGAGATGAATATCTGGGCAGCAAGTGATTCATAAGACAGAACGATGGACCGGTTAAGGGGTGATGCGAGTGGATCAACAGCAAAGGATCCAAATTTTAGAAAATTCCAACACAACCCATCACCCCTAGAAAGACACCGCCTTGGCTGCGTCAACATCTCCACAACCTGATCATCCGGCTTTCGTATCTGCTTCCCTCCGCATCGTCAGCTTCATCTTTGTCGAAATGATCTTCTCTCGACCTTAGAAACTTCCATAGCTTGGTAAACCCTAGATCCGAATTGCAAGAGGTGAGATGACGGATGAAAGAGAAAAAAAGTGGTAGAGCTTGTGTGCTTGATATTCCTAACATAACTAAGTGAGTAGGCTGGTAGTCCAATATTTATTGAGTTGTAATTTGTAGGTACAATTTATTTAGAGTAAGGGAAGTATTTGCTAATTTATTTGACTACCATACAAGAACATTAATTGAAATTTAAGTCAAATTGTTTAATATATAACAATTCTTTATAAACATTTTAAATCTTATATTCATATAATTAATCATTAATGAGTATTAACAAAACTTAAAATTAATTAAAAAATCATTTTAATACAGCATTTTAATAAATTAAACTGTTTTAAGAAAATTTTCAAGAATAAAAATCAGAATTTTGTACTTTTTTTTCTCATTGGTCTCAATTGAGGACCAAACAAATTAGGTACCTCATTTTCATATTTGCTTGATATATAATTTCATTATTGAAAGTTAGATATACTTTTTTGTTCATTTAGTTTTAATACTTTTTTTCTTAACCGAATTTTTTTGTCCACTTTTACTTGTCACTTAACAATTTTCAATGCGTATTTAATGTCAACAACTACCTTAAAATGTCAAACATTAATCACTTCACTTCATTATCATATTCAATAAAAAATACAATCTCCACAAGTAATCATCTACCAACTTTACTTTTTGCACGAATTTTTTTATAAAAATATCAACTACCCATTCATTAAATTTGTTCAACCGCTAGCATTAACTTCATCTTAATCTACTCAAATTAACCTTAAATAACATGTAATAGAGGACGGAGGGAGTATATATTAAACATAAAATCGTAGACCCAAAGTTCTATATATACATAAATAAAAAACACGCATTAAATTTTCATACCAACCAACCAAGACTACCTCATCATCATCTGCCTCCCCTCCTCTGCTCTCTCTGTTTTCATCCCCAGTCCTGTCTGAAAAGAGGAGCCTCAACATGACCCAGAAAAGCAAAACTGATATAAAAGACAAGCTGCCTCGGGGTCCGGGACCAGAAGCATCAAGATTGAGTAGTGGCTTGTGCCGACAATATGGCTCATTCAGGTCACTTGAAAATGGTCTGCCATGGACTGGTAGTGCAGAGAAGCGGTTGGCTTGGTTGCAGTCTCAGATCATTGGCCAAGGCGCTGAGTTTGAGTCTGCATTTGGCAGGAGAAGGATAACCTATGCTGATCACACGGCTTCTGGTCGATCTTTGCAGTACATTGAAGATTACATCATCCAACATGTTCTTCCATTCTACGGTAACTCAATTCAACTCTGCAATCAAAATCATGTACTCATTGGTAACAACTTTAAGGTAATGATCCATGAGTATAATTTTGAAAAGAAATTTGAGTAAATGAGATGAAAGAGTCTTCTTAGTTTTCTTAAAGAGGGAGTTGGGATTTGGGGGAGCAGGCGTTCATTTTTTTTTTTTTTTTTCATTTGATTTTGGTTCATTTGGTAGGGAAAAAGAGATTCAAGATAAAAACGCTATTAAATCTTCATTTTCAAAATACTTTTTCAATCATTCTCTCAAAAGTCGCAAACAAAGCCAAAATTGACTGATATATTTAAAATGGACGAATTAAAACACTTAATATTGAATTTCTTTTGTGAACGCACATATTGAGTCTTAATATAACCACCAGTTTATTTGCTGACTTTGAAGGCAATACACACACTTGTGATAGCTACGTTGGCCATCATACGACGAGTATGGTGCATGAAGCCAGCCATTATATCAAAACAAGGCTAGGTGGTGGTCCAAATGATGTCCTCCTCTTCTGTGGGTCAGGCTCAACAGCTGCCATCAAGAAGCTGCAAGAAGTCATGGGGATTTTGGTATCAGAAGCATTGAAAGAAAGAGTTCTGGGAACAATGAAGGATGAAGAGAAATGGGTCGTATTTGTTGGACCGTATGAGCACCATTCGAATCTTTTATCTTGGCGCCACAGCTTAGCTGAGGTTGTAGCAATTGGTCTTGATGAAAATGGGTTGCTAGATATGGAGGACCTCAGAGCTCAGCTTGACAAGTATCAATCTGCCAGTAGGCCATTGCTCGGGTCTTTCTCGGCTTGTAGTAATGTAACAGGACTTCAAACGGACACCAGAGCCATTGCAAAGCTTCTGCACGAATATGGGGCCTTTGCTTGCTTCGATTGTGCTGCAAGGTAGAGTGCCTACGCAAAACCGGTTTATAAAAACTCTTCAATGTTTTGTCTCATCAGATAAAAGAACCAGTATACTCAGTCTCATTTTTTTTCCCGCTTTTCTAGTGGCCCATACGAGGAAATTGATATGAGATCAGGTGAGGTCGATGGGTATGATGCCGTTTTCCTTAGCCCGCATAAGTTTCTAGGAGGGCCTGGCACTCCTGGAATCCTCTTAATGAGCAAAGCTCTTTATCAGTTAGCATCTTCTCATCCATCAACCTGTGGAGGAGGAACAGTATATTTCGTCAGCGGCTACAACGTGAATGTATGAAGTCTTCGGTAATCATAAAAAGCATATATACATATGTATGCAGGTAAAAAAAAGTTTGTTAATAGGTGTCTAACTGCTTTATTCTTCCGACGGTGCAGCACACACTGTACTATGACAATATTGAAGAAAGGGAAGATGCAGGAACTCCGCAAATCGTACAGAAAATCAGGGCAGCTCTGGCCTTTTGGGTGAAGGAGTATGTTGGATACGATCTGATAGGAATTAAGGAAAGGTCATTTGTTCGGAGAGCACTTGAGAGACTAGTTCCAAATAAGAACATGAAAATTTTGGGAACCACCAGCCAGAAGCGGCTAGCCATAATATCATTCTTAATCTTCACAACCATTGCTTCTCTATCGGACATGATGGGAAGTGATAGAAAAGAAGAGATGGCTCACACAAACATAAGGGGGAAGCCTCTTCATGGGCCATTTTGTGCTAAGCTTCTAAATGACTTGTTTGGGATACAAGCTCGAGGTGGGTGTTCCTGTGCTGGTCCATATGGTGAAATTTTGCTGGGTGCGGATGAAAAATATGCAACTGATCTCAGATATGCCTTGCAAAAGGTAACTCTACCGCTTACTATTGCCCTATTTTTGTAACTTGCTTATTTGTAGATGAAACTTAAGGCTCTAAATTTAGTTGTTGCTGTTGACTTCTCACGAGTTCGTTGCAGGAGGGATACATTGGAGTTAAGCCCGGGTGGACAAGGGTAAGCTTTCCATACTACATGCTGGATGAAGAGTTTGAGTTCATTTTACAGGCCTTAGAATTCATTGCTAGATATGGCCAACGTTTTGTTCCACTCTACAACTACGATTGGAAAACTGCTGAATGGAGTTTGAACACTGTAAAATTGGAAACTCTGCTGGGAGAAGAGATCAATCATTCATTCAATAGCATAAAGTTTGACAGTACCATTAAAACTCCAACTTGTAACGCTAAAGGTGTTCTTACTTACTGTCAATACGAGTCATATTTGGCCAAGGCTGAGCAGATAGCCATCCTCCTTCCCAAATTTCCTCCAGAACGTAAAGTTCCAGAGGGCTTTGATCCAAACTTGGTGATGTTCAAAGTCTAGCGGTCGTCTTTCTAGATTGTCCATGCATATTTACCCTCCATTCCGTTTGGGGGAAATGACGAGGAAAGATTAAAAAATAGGAAATGATATTCATGAGTTTTTATCTTATTTTTCTTATGTTTGGTTAGAGGTGAAAATTTGATAGGGATCATTTTTTATTATTGGAAGAGTTAATTCCCGTATATATACGAATATTGTAATTATTTATATTTCAACCTGAGCTACCCTGTACTAAATTCATAACTTCTTTCATGGGATCAACGGGATTCCGAATAAGAATGGCTTTTTTGCTCCTTGCTCCTCTCATCTTCAATTTTTATCCTCCCCAAACATATTCTTTTCCAAGTAACAATTGCAACTTGATTTCTACTCGACCCAAACAAGGATGGGGTTTCAAAACAAAGGTCTAATCCGTTGAGTAACCCTGAGTATTTGATCGAATAAGATAAAGTTGTTCGCACTGTCGTTATAGTGTTATACAAATAATATTTATACTCTTAAAACCTGTTAAGCAAGAAGAAAATAAGTTAAAAAGTAGAAAGATAAGAAACAATCAGAGATAAGCAGCACAGTTCAGGCGATTAACTTATGAACATTGTTAATCATCGATTTTAAGGATAAAATTCATGTAATGAACTTAAATTCAGCAAAGTATGCACCTCAGATGCGTGATGTGAGAAGGCACAAACCATTTCTTCTACCCGAAAATCATCCAACCCTTTAGCCAATGATATGAATCATATACGCAACATGTGAGACAAATGAAAGAGGAAAACAATGTGTATTAAGATCAATGGCAGCGAGTTTAGTCCATAAAATCTAGCTCACACATACCTAGTGTATGTGATCTTTGGGATCTCTGGTGGAAGAGAAATAGAAGGTTGGATCGCGAAAAGGAATCCGACCGGCCTATCCTCCATGTAGTACAACAATGGTGTCTTATTTTGGTTGCAGATTTCTCTCCAGTTTCTCATGCATCAACCTCGGCAATGCTTTCTCTTAAGAGTTTAAGACTTTCGATTATCTCTGTTTCGCCAATAAGGATTTACTAGATTACATGGGATTTGAGATAAGGTTAGACTCTCAATGTTGATGAGTCCTCGGGACATCAGGGTAGTACGTGACACCAACGAGGCCCTGTGACTGTTGTTTTTGGTTGATCTTTGATAGAGATAATCGAGTATGGAGGGAGAGTTCGACGCAGCTCTGTATGGGCTTCATCTTATGACGGATCGGGGCATTCAGATTTCCTAGCTCCGAGCAGATTCTCAAGTTCTCTCGGATGCTATCTCGAGTTCGTACAATGGCCTGCCCATGCTCGTGTATTTACAGTTTCAGGCGGCTTCTAAGAGTGATCGCGGGGATCAAAATAGTTCATATTTCAAGGGAGGGGAATGCGGTGGCTAACTGTTACGGTGTGGAAGGTTGGAGAGATTGGAAGAACAGTAGAAAAGGATGAAGATTAAGGTAGAGGTGAAGAAGGTGAAGCGGGAGAGGGATTTGAGCAGATTGGAGATGAGAGGAGCAGTCGAATGGGATGAGAAATTTAGGGTTAATTCATTCTTCCCTTTCTTCGTTTCACTAACAAAATGATATAGCGGCCAAAATGCCAAAATTACAATTCAACCATATTGTTTTCTGTAGGGTAAATTACAAAAATACTACCTGTACTTTCACCTGATTTCAGATCAGGTACCGTACTTTCAAAATTTTCAATTTGAGTACCTTTGGACTAATTTGAAAAGAAAACAAACACCAAACAAACGGCGTTAAGTCCATCCTAAAAACAATTTTCTAATCGTCTCTTGAGTTCAGAAACCCTCGCAAAATAGCCGACTGTTTAGCCTCGCAATTCGCGATTGAGTGAGTTCCGACAGACGGGGCGAGGATTAAATTGCTGCGCAGCGGCCGATTAAGCGAGTTTCGACCGACGGGGCGAGGGTTGTAATGGCTTTGCAACTGGCAATTAAGCGAGCTTCGCCCGACGAAGAAATGATTGAGTTGCTTGACGAACATCTGTAGTCGAAATTGGTCAAGAGCTTTGATCGAATCCGCTCCAGATTTAGATATAGTTCCACTGCAAAATTTGGAAGCTAAAGGAAGAATGCAAATTCATTGAAGTAATTGATCATCATCTATTAGAATATTCAATGAATCAGGTATTGTGTTTCATCTCGATTTGAAAATTCATGGACTTAAGTTTCATCCGAATCTATCATCTCATTTCATCAAAACTTGCAAGTTCACCAAAACGTGCATTTCATGTTCTGTCATTTACATTGTAGACAATTGTTCGAGTCATCTGAATCTATCATCTTCTTTCATCAAAACGTGCAAATTCATCAAGACTTGCCTGTCATGTCTCGACCCATGGACATTGCAGACAGTTATTCTAAATTCTAAGAACTGAAGCTACTTGTAGATTGCATATGTTGTTTGTAGTTTGTTCAAATTAGTCATTAATGGTACTTGTATTTTATGTTTATTGGTTTAGGAATTCAGCACATCACACACATTCTTGAGGGAGTTTCTCATTTTGCAGGAAATTCAACCAGTAAAACAGAGAGGAACTTTGGTTAGAGGCGAGAAACTGACGTTGTGGAATTCAGTAACGAAAAAGGATCCTTGGACGAAGAGAGTTCAAATAATAATGCATCAGACCTCCCGCTGAGACATGTTAAGGCCACTGCCAGCAAAACAAAGAATCCTAGCGAGACATGTCACATTGTGTTGTAAAGGCCACTGCCTTTTTTATATATGTTATTTTTTCAGAAACATCTTAGACAAACCTATAGCCATATCTAATCTATAAGCTTGTTATTTGTTTAAAAAACATCATACACAGATGCTGCCATATCCAATCTATCGGCAATAAAATTCTGTCATTTTCCTTAGCAACACAATGTAACTATAAAAAAGGAACACCTGCTCTTTACCACGTCATTTTCCAGCAATATTTTCTCAACTGGCTATTTCTTGAGAAACAAAATATCAGTCTTCCAAATTGAAATGGAAAATACTTGCCAATTGTAAAATTGGAAACGTATGTGGCCATTGACAGTAGAATTGAATCAAAAGTCTGCAATGCCTAAGTGTCGATATATTCATTGGTTTGAGCCCGTTCCATGCTGATTGTGCGTTGAGGTCCGATGTATGACATGTGATGAGATTGGTGCTGTAAATAAAGCATCACCGATGAATACGGGTCCCTGAGTTCGAAGAGTCTCATGGCGAGAACTTGCGTCGGAATTGCCATAGCCACAAATCTGCTCCCTTATTGGAGGATTTTTGTTTGATACCTGTGTTCCATACAATAAACATCAACAGATAATCATTAGAATAAACAATAATAGAAAAAAATTGTAGCAAGGAACTCTTTTGTTGAGCATGGCAATAATTCGATCACTCATAAATTAATCATTCGACTTACTTGATTCTCCCGCATATGTTTTGCCTCTTTTCCTTTGAACTTTCTTTTTACCTGTAAATATTACAAACTTGATTACTAAACGACACATCAATAATAAAAATTCATGTGAATAATTGAAAATGATCAGGCAAACCATGGCTTTTTTTGGTTGTGTTTCATTTGGCTAGTTTAGAGAGTCTCCAAGTGCGGCTCTCTTTTTCTGTCTGTACATAACAAGTCTTGCCGATTCTTTTGTGCCATGAGCAGCTCTTTTAGGATCCGAAATCACGCCATCACATCTTCTCTTATTATGTCCGACTCCTTTACATTTTGAACACGTTATTTTGTTCACTCCCCTTCTAATACTGTGTGACTTTATACGTTCTCCCACTTCGGGGATTCATTTCTTTTTTGGTCTACCCTGCTGCTTCCTAAATAAAGGTGGTAGAATTACATCTCCATCAACATTTGGCCATTCTGCAGGACCTGGAATTGGGTTCACTGATGCTTCATATACTTTTCTGAATATTTCCTTACTGTAAAAGCGATGCACGAAGTGATCCGGACAGTCATTCACATAGAACGCTGCTGCACATGCGTGCACACAAGGAATACCAGTTAGCTCCCACAAATTGCAGTCACAGGTATGTGAATTGAGATCAACCACATGGCCATCCCATCTGCTACGAGCCACTTGGAACCCATTGCCCCTGCCATTCCAATGAATCTTAAAGCTTAGTGAGCTCTCCTTATTTTCTGTTAATTTTTTCAGAATCCTTGGCATATTGTTGTGCCCATATGTTTCCATTCCGGAATATTTCTCTTGAAATCTTTTCATAATAAGCAATCTGATCGTTTCCAAAGATGTAATAATTGGTTGTTCTCTCGCTTCCTTTATGTATGCGTTGAAACATTCACTTATGTTGCTGCAGAGTGCATCACATACAGGAAAAAATTTGAATGCGTGCCTAGACCACACACTTGGATCAAACTGTACCATGTGCGAGTGAGCAGCAGGGTCTAATGTTTTCAATTGGTGCATCTTCTCTCGGAATTGACCTGCTGTTGTTGCTCTAGCACAAGCCCAAAGTGCATCTTTAAGCTCTTTTCCTTTAAATTTTTTCTTGTAGTTGGCATAAATGTGGCGTACACAAAGTTGATGCTCTGATTGTGGAAATATAATTTTCAAAGCTTCCACGAGACCCTTTGACAAAAATGTACTTGATTAGAAAACAAGCATGTTTGAAACAAGATTGTACTTGGAAAAATAAATTCAGTTCATACCTTTTGTTGGTCTGAAATAAAGCACCAACCAGTTTTCTCAGGATTCCCAATATCATGCAATAAGCTATCTAAGAACCATGTCCATGTATCCTTACTTTCT